>CAJUYG010005507.1:0-13772 GCA_910591675.1 Galerucella calmariensis
TGATATAATCAAAAATATGGCTTGATTATGTTCCGCCCATTCTCAAATAAGCCTATAATAACAATTCTTGAAAGTGGGAGTTCGGTCCTGGATCGAAATTGTTTGTGGTCATAAAATTGTTAGTCCGATTTAATCTAAAATATTCCGAGAAAAAGTCTGTGAAAATTCTGTAAATTGTACATTGTGAGAAGAATAGTGAATTCACTATACAGTGCATAAAAATAACTTGTAAGTTTTCCTTGATTTAGAAAAAAAGAAATAAATTAACCTCAAATACACATTACATATTAATAGCTGGTAAAACGAGAAATCAAGTTGCCAGCTTAGTCCAATTAAAAACAACGAAAGTGAACCGATTTTTGCTGAGGCGATGTGATGTATGAATTACTATAGATTTCTATCTCAGGAATTTAGTTCTGAACAAATTTTTGAGATTAACCCCCGGGAAGGGGTTGAAAGTCGTGAATAAATGTTAAAAATCGCAATATATTGAGAATTGAAGCAATTCTGTTAAAAAGTTTTAGATAAAAGTTGTAGAGAAAAAAATTCTGCTTCTGTAACGTTAAATCGATTTTTTTCCTTAAATAACAGGAAAGTCATTAAAGTGAATTGAAACTTTTATACTTCCTCTTTCCTAAAACTGACCCATGGCGCATTTACCTCTGTTCCATATTCGCACGTGCTCGTCAGATTGCCATGATGCCAGGCTTACTTTTTGTCCTGGAAAATTATAAGCGTCGTCATTTTCAATTGTATTTATGAATTTTCACTAGTTATTAATAAATGAAAATTATTGATATAAATCGTATGTAAGGTAAGTTGATGACTTTGTTTTTTGTTTGTATGTGATTGTATGTTAAATATAATTTATTGTTTTTTCATTATCTTAGAAACATAATGCCTTGTTTTATTTTTCAAGAGTTCATAGCATAAACTTACACTATTTATTATAAACACAAATGTTTCCCAATATATTTCTTGTCAGCGCCACTAAAAATTGTGAGATTTCGTGATTTATGACAAATATGTTATGGGAAGTTAATTTTACCAAAAAAAATTTACATAATAACTCGGTTTTAGCATTATCAACCTGTTCTCACGACCCTTGTGTCGAGTAGAAGATAGTAATGCTATGAGGAGAGGGATGCATGTTTGTTTATGTTTGTGGGTGGTCGAAGATAAATAAAAACTAAAGATATAGATATACAGTCTGTTTATTAGTGTCCGTCGGAATAAGTTGAACTATTTTTCCCTAACTGTGTGGTGGTTATTGTTAAATTAAGTTGTCTGATTAAAATTGTTATTTTTAATGAACACTAAAATTCAAGTCCTACATAAATTAACGTAGTGCAATCATTTGAATAAATGTACAATAGTTAGGTATACGTATACAGTGTGAAAATTGAGGACAATTATCTTGTTAATTTTTTGGTAAGTAACAATAAAACTAATTATGATTTGTAGGGTATACGTAAATTAGTATATTTTTTGTTTAACTTATACACTGTATTACACTTGTTTTGGACTATAAAATAAAATGAAAATATTTCAGACATTTATAAATATAAAAAATTAAAATTTTGATCAAAGAACTGTATTGAGAAAAACAATTTCCGATGAGCGGCTTCATAATATGTTATTTTAAAGTAATCTGTTTGGATTGGTTGTTTTTTGGTGATAAAAAAATTGAGTTTATTTTTTTATAGGAGCTATTAATTTTTTTTTAAATATATACCTACATACATCAAACATCTCGTCTGTTAAATTAGATTTCGAATTTTATTTTTTTTCTTTCTTTTTGTCTACAACTATTAAAAGAGGGTGTCCGATGTACTTATATTGTTTGTCGTTAAACCGAAATATTTAAATGTTTTTAATGCTTATTACACATTCATTATCACTTTTTTATTTTAAATACAGTTATAATGGAGACGGTAATAAATCAACCCAAATTACCTACATCAGAGAGGCCCTCAAGTTCTGCGAGTGGTTGTGATTCTTTCGATTTTAAATCTTTATGCTTTTATTGCGGAAATATTTGTGATTCTCGTCGCAATCGACATCTAATGAGGGTAGTACAGAAGGAATCTTATAAAGATCGCGTAATTAATGCTGCTAATCGCCGAACTGATCAATTGGGAAAAGACGTGTTTCTCAGATTAGGTAACATTACTTCACTAGTAAAAGAAGGGGCACGGTATCACATAAAATGTAGTAATCACTTCCTCCAAATTGTTCAAGCTGAACGTACCAAATCACCTGCAACAACTTTGAACAGTACTGCCTTTCAAAAGGTGTGTGACTATATTGAACAAAGTCAAAAATTTGAGTTTACTTTAGCTGAATTAACCAAACAAATGGAAGATCATTGCTTGTCCAACACTCTGCTCTATAACAAATTAAGAGAAAAATATGGATCGGATATCTACATTCAACAGGAACGTGGGAAGTCAACAATTATTCGCTACAAATATTATGATTTTGGGGATATGTGTAAGAAATATTATAGGGGGGAGGATCTTCTCGAACCAGAGAAACAGACAGTCTTAAACGTCGCAGCGGAATTGTTGAAAAAAGATATTAAAAACCATGATTATTCGAACGACAGCTACCCATCAGGCATTAACTTTCTCAATGATGTGGAAAATGATATCCCTGAATCACTTTCAACTTTTTTGGAAAAATTGTTAGAAGGCGAACAAAAAGAACATGAAGATAGCTTTAAAATGAGGCGTTCCACCATCGGTCATGCTATAATATCATCTGTTCGTAGGCAGACATTTATATCCACGCTTCAGCTAGCTGTTGGTACTTATATCTACAGAAAGACAGGCTCAAAACAAGTGATTGATCTTTTAAATAGGATGGGCATCTGTGTTTCATACTATCATTTGGTGCAATTTGAAACGTCCATTGTCTTAAATCCACCAAAAATTAAAATTGAAGAAGGAGTGCACGTTCAACACGTGTTTGACAATACAGACCATAATGTTAATACTCTGGATGGCCACGACACGTTCCATTGTCTGGGTGGTATTGCAATTTACACGCCTGACGATAACGTATCATATGAAGGTCGTATTGAGAGAGTGAAGAAATATAATTCTGCTACATCTGAAGCAGTTGGAACAAAGAGCAGTATCAAAGCGATACCTTATTCCTATTTAAATGCAAAAGGATTGGAGATGGTTACGTATAGTGACACTACAAAACTAGCGCTGTCAACTTCAGTACCATTACCGTCAGCATACGCTCTGCATTTATGGGCCAAGGCATTAAATAATTCAAAATTGCCCAGTTGGTCGGGTTTCATGGAAGTTTTATGTGAAGACGAAATGCCTTTGGTATCAAGAGTTATATGTTTACCATTTATTAGGGAGCCACCGTCAAAACCGACTACAATTAACACAGCATTACATTACGCTCTAGCTGAGGCTAAGAAACTCAAACAAAAAGTGTGTTTTGTTACATTTGATCAGCCATTGTACCACAAAGCACGTACCATTGTCGCAGAGTCTCAAGAGCATGGAAAATTAAATAATGTAGTAGTGCGGCTTGGTGGGTTTCATTGTTTGATGTCTTATCTTGGCGCTATAGGATATATAATGAATGGAAGCGGTCTCGACAGTCTTTGGTCAACAGTATATGCACCACAATCTGTTAAACATATGCTTAGTGGCCATGCATACTCTAGGGCAATACGAGCACATATTTTAACCTTAACTGCTCTCGGAATTGAAATTTGTAATAATGTAGAAAGTGACAAATCTAATGAATATAAAACTTTTCTGGATTCATTTCTGAAAAATTGGCATACCGACTCTCCGGAACGACCCACAATTAAACATTGTCGAATGAATCCCACTGTGGCCGAGATGACAGATGATTTGATTTCAGAGTTAAACAGGTTAAAGAATAATGGACCAACGGCACAGTTATGGATACAATATTTTGAACTCATTGTAATCGCATTACAGTTTATAGAGGCCGAAAGATTAGGTGATTGGAGGCTGCATCTTCAAAGTATTAAAAAAATGTTACCAGTTTTTCATGCAGCTGGACACCTGTCGTATGCCAAAAGTGCACAATTGTACCTAGAGGATATGGTCAAATTAGAAACTGATCTTGTAGACAATGAAACATATGACTTATTTGCAAAAGGTTGTTTCACTGTTCGAAGGTCGGATAAAACTTGGGCAGGGGTATGGACCGACATGACGATTGAACAAACGTTGAATAGATACTTTGGAACTGATTTGAAGCACGGAAGAGGAGTCACGTCAAAGGTAGTCGCTCGTTATTTACTAACCATGCCTACAATATTCAGTGTCATGTCATCAGTGGAAGAGTATTTTGACATAACCACTTCGTCAAGTGAGCAACATAAAGATCTCAGCTCTTCGAGGCAAAAACGAGATGAGGAAGACCTGAAAAAGTTTAGATTTTGGATAAATAAGCATAAACCCTTCGAACAACGGCCCAATTTGATTTCCTTATCGACAGGGGTAGCTGGTGGTCCTGAAATCAATTGTCACAGAGCGATTGAAAGAGGAGAGGTCCTAATGCAGACCATGGTGGGAAAAAATGCTAAAGATATTTCCCTTTCGATGAAAAATAGGGTAAAAAATTTGGAATCCGCAAAATCAAGTATGCATGTAGGAGGAGCATCTTGCATAAAGGTTGACACGACACAATTATTTCATCGGATATCAGTATTGTTCAAAGGTGATGTACAAAAATCACAGAATGCTTTTAATTATGAGCTGTCTCCCTTCCCATTGGCACTATTCGACGAAAATGGATTTATGCGCAAAACTTCGAAAGCCGAATTATACAAAATATTTAAAGCTTACACCCTGCCGCGCCAAATGAGTTTAGAGGCCTTTTCATGTAATTTTACGTATATTATTGATGGTGGCTTTTTATTACATAACGTGAGCTGGCCCCATGGATCAACTTACCGGGACCTATTTGAGAGATACCACACTCACATTATATCGCATTATCGAGGCAGTGCGCATGTCGTATTTGATGGATATAGTAGTGACTGTATCGGCACTAAATCTTACGAGAGATATCGACGTAAAGAGAAAAGTTTTGCTGCCGATATTGAAATATCAGACCATAATTTGGTTACAATAAAACAAGCCAAATTTTTCTCAAATACTGCTAACAAATTCCAGTTTGTTAAACTTTTGTCAGCATTCCTCATTGAAAAAGGTATACAGGTGAAAGTGGCTGAAGAAGATGCGGATACTTTAATTGTGAAAACAGCTATGGAAGTAAATAATTTGTTTGACGGTCCAGTGGCAGTTGTAGCAAATGATACGGATGTATTTGTGCTCCTTATAGCATTGAGCGACGACAGAAAGCCAATATTTTTCAAAAAAATTACTCCAAAAAGTATAACATTATATTGTACAGAAGATAACAATAATTTGCGTGAATTTTTATTATTTGCGCATGCATTTGTTGGATGTGATACGACCAGCAGTTTATATGGGAAGGGCAAAAAAAAATTGATAAATAGATTAGAAAAGAACGGAGAATTGCGTCAGCTTTGTCAAGTTTTTTATAACCCTGATAGTTCGGTAGCCCAATTACAAGAAGTAGCAAAAACAATTATTTTTGATTTGTATGCTATTGAAGATAACACGATATCTCTTGGTCTTGCTCGCTATACAAAATACGAGACCTCGACAATTTCTAACACCACTGTAATGCGATTAAGTTCGCTACCTCCAACTGCAGCAGCGTTAGAAGAGCACGTCAAACGTGTTTATTTTCAAATGCAAACCTGGCTTGGAAGGATGTTGAGACCAGAAGATTGGGGTTGGCAACGAACAGCTCTTCTTTTATTACCAGTTATGACACAGCAAAACTTAGCACCGGATGAGCTTCTAAATGTGGTGAGCTTATTTTTTTGCATAAGTAATACAGTTTGTCGCATTTAAGATAAGATATGTTCCTTATTTGAATAAATTCAAATTTGAACTTTTGTCCGGCTATACAAGTTAGTGGACCACTGTTTAAAAATTAGTAGGATATCTTGAAAAATATTATCAATATACTTGCATGGATGTACAAAAGTTTCAATCTGAATTCCTTCAAAGGATGGGTTTGTTTTCATCTAAAATGGGTCACACTGTAGGTTTACATTTATTGACATTTTTCATGGAAAAAGAGGAGCAACTACCCAGTCGATGTTTTGCGAGTTTTTAAAGAAATCAATTTACAAAATTTAATAAAATTTACATGTGGACGATTTTACGTTGGCAAAAAATACCGTAATTCAAAAATGTTGATGTTATTCCACGATAATATTATATTGCAAGGTACTACCTCCTCTTAATTTGGCTTTATATTAAATTTTTTTATGGTTGTATTTGTATAGGTTTCCTGTGGCTGCACAACCAACTGTAGCAGCAGTCGCTGCAAATGTAAGAAATCTGGCATCTCATGTTCAAGATATTGCAAAAATTGCAGCGGTATTAGCTGTACCAATATACAACAAGTTAGAATATATTCTTCCGAGGATAATGACGTCGACAGCTACGATGAGCAAGATTTTCAAGATAATGAAGAGGACACATCAGAATGATGATATCTTCTGTATGTTCCTTGTGGCATTTATACTTATTCTTAAGAAAGCAGAATGATGATATTGTAAATTGCGAAGAAAGTACAAACATTTGTTATTAAATACAGGGTGTCCCACGACGATTAAGACAAGTAATATATCAGAATTGGGCAGTAGTAGATAATTATAATTTTGGGGGTATGAATTAGAGCAAATGCTTCATCTTTTTTTGTTATTGTGTTACCCAATGAGTTATTTGTTTTTGGTCACGTGACGTCGCATTCAAAATTATTAATGGAACACCCTATATGTTTTCGTGATTTTCGATTCTCCTTGAAGTGCTGATTTCGTAGAAACCATATTCTTGGGGTCTGAATTAAATATTTACAGAGATATAAAAATCACCTATTTTTCAACTTTAGGTCATTGTTTTGTAAATCTTCCTATCCTATTTTTTCAAGATCTACTCGATGCTGCTATAGAAAAATTGATATAGGATGGTCAAAAGTTTACCACATTCTGATTTTTTTCGACCATCCTGTATTAAATTTTCTTCAGCACCATTGAGTAGCCTCCTTGAAAAGTTAGGATAGGGAGATGTAAGCCGTTTTGCCAAATATTGAGCAGTTTTCACAAAACAATGACCTAAAGTTGAAAAATAGGTGATTTTTAACACCCTGTATCTCTGTAAATATTTAATTTAGACCCCAAGAATGTGGTTTCTACGAAATCAGCACTTCAAGGAGAATCGAAAATCACGAAAACATATAGGGTGTTCCATTAATAATTTTGAATGCGACGTCACGTGACCAAAAACAAATAACTCATTGGGTAACACAATAACAAGAAAAGATGAATCATTTGCTCTAATTCATACCCCCAAAATTATAATTTTCTACTACTGCCCAATTCTGATATATTACTTGTCTTAATCGTCGTGGGACACCCTGTATATACTATATACTACTGGAAGTTATCCATTATATTTATATTTAAAACTCAATCTATATTATACTTAATGTGTCAAATGTGTAATACCTATTTATTGTGATGTTTAACCTAAATAATATAATATATTCTTTGTAAAACATAAGAGACATCCTCATAGCAAAACAAATGTACACATATATGTTTGAACTATTAGTTTATTTAATTTTGCATTAGTATCAAATATTTTTATTATTTATTTCGACTACTCGTATTCTTTCTACTCACTATACATTTCATAATATATATATTATATGTCGAAACATGATACTATTTATGTCCGCACATTTGCAACACCGCTAAGCACATCGTTTCTGCGAGGTAATTGTCAAGGCGGGAGCCGTAACCACCAGCGGTCGATTAGAGGGTTGAAAATTGTTAAAAACTTTATTAACATTTTACGGCATTCCTGTTATTTATAGAAAAAAATCGATTTAACGTTACAGAAACAGAATTTTTTTCTCTACAACTTTTATCTAAAACTTTTTAACGGATTTGCTTTAATTCTCAATATATTGCGATTTTTAACATTTATCCACTATTTTCAACCCCTTCCCGGGAGTTAATTTCAAAAATTTGTACAGAACTAAATTCCTGAGATAAAAATCTATAGTAATTCATACATCACATCGCCTCAGCAAAAATCGGTTCACTTTCGTTGTTTTTAATTGGACTAGCTGATAAGAGATAATTAAAGACGTGTTAAAGACCTACATCAAAATAATTAAGGACAGGTCTGTACTCTAAGCTTGCGATATTTTACAGTTGAGTTGCAATAATTTGAAGAAATATACCAGTACATTATCTGTATGAGTAATAAGAGAGATAAACCTGAACACGATAATTCATTTGAAGAAGATCAAGAAGCATTTAAAAGAAGTAAAGTAACTCAGAGGACACCGAATAAAAAGAAAAAAGAACCATCAAAGGAAGAATTAAACGCTAATAGTTGGAATATGGAGGAAATTAAAACCATACTTGAACAGCTGAAGCGCGAAATAAAAGATGATATCGCACAAATAAAATCAGAAATAAAAAATGATATCAAAGAAATCAAGCAGGATATAAAAGAAGTGAAACTGGACATTAAGAATAACACCGAAGAAATTAATCTAATTAAGGAAGAAGTCAAATCATTCAAGAATGAGTGGAGAAAGGAAAAGGAGGAAATATTGAACAGAATGAAGAAAACCGAGGAACGACTAGAAAAACTTGAAAAACATAAAATTCGTAATAATTTAGTAATATCTGGAGTCAAAGTAGCAACTGGAAGTGAAGAACAGTTGAAGAAAGAAGTTGAAGAGTTTTTGGATAGTGCATTAGGTATAAAAACCAAAATTAAAAAGGGTTATAGAATTGGACAAACAAGATGCGTAATAGAAATGGATAAATGGGAGGACAAGCACAAAATCCTGAAGGAAAAGAGAAAATTGAAAGGAAAACAGATTTATATTGAGTCCGAACTAACAAAAGTGGAAAGAGAAATTCAAAAAAACATCAGGGATTACGCGAGAGAGGAAAGAAAGAAGGGGGCAACTGTAATAGTTAGATTTCAAAAATTGGAAATAAATGGAATAACATGGAGATGGGATCGATTGGAGGAAAGGTTAATTATTGATACGTCAAAATCAAAAAACTCAATGTAACTCGAGATGAACATCGTTTATATTCTAAAACAATCCAACAAATTGAAACGAGTAACAAAAATATAAAAATTGTCTTTTGGAATATAAATGGGTTCAAAAATATTCAAAATATATTTGTAGACTTACCGGATATTGATATATTATGCGTCTGTGAAACCTGGATATCAGGAAATATAGAAGTTCCTCTCAATTTTGCAGACAAATATAATGTTGTTTTTTCTAAAGCTACAAGGGATAAGACTCGCGGACGCGCAAGTGGAGGACTTGCTATTTTTTATAAAAAGAAATATAATTTGTGCGTTCTCGACTCAACTCCATGGTGGCTAATATGTAATATTAAAATGTCTCGTTATAATTTTGTTATTTGTGTTACATATTTCAAACAATCTCTCCAATTTGAGGAAAGGCTTGATGATCTCCAAGAAATGCTCGACAGCCTTTGTGTTACTCATAAAGAGCATATATTTATACTTATTGGCGATTTTAATTCAAGAATAGGTGATAATAGCACCATACCTGTTGAAATGTTGGGGAGCACCAAGTTTTTCCCTAATATGGAAACCAGGGACAATAAGTTAGATACTCGTGGTCGGACTCTGTTGGATTTCACTTCTAGCAACAGTTTATCTTTAATTAATGGGCATATCATATCAGATAGACCTGCAATGTTCACTTATTGTAGTTCACTTGGTCAAAGCGTTATTGACTTATGCTTCTGTAGTACCGATAAGCTTGATGTAATTAAAAATTTTCACATTATTGAGGACCAATACCTATCTGATCACTTTCCCATTTGTCTCGAGGTGGAATCTGATTGTGTCTGTCCAGAGTATAATGTAATTTCTGGAATTCCAGTTAAGTGTCTGAGATGGGTGAAAACAGAAGGTATTAACTACACATCCTTGATGCAATATTCACCAAATGTGGGGCTGCTTCTTGACCCAGAAAATGCATATTTCAACATTTGCTCTACAATTTTTGATACTGGTAGAAAATTAGGATTAACTTACTCACTACAGCCACATCAGAAATTTCCTAAGAAACAGCCCTGGTTTGACTCCTTCTGCTTCCACGAAAAAAAACATTTGGGAACTAAACTTAAGATATGCAAAGCACATCATTTTCTAGAACCCTTTAAAACGGAATACTTAGAAGCTAAAAAGAACTATAAAAAAATTATTTCTAACAAGAAAACTGCGTATCACAAAGACGTATTGAGCAAACTTAGTAACACTAAAAACCAGGCTGACTTTTGGAAAACTCTGAAAACCTTTAGGAATGTTATTCCAAGAAATGGTATTGAACTAAAGCAATGGGAACATTTTTATGATAATATGTATCAACCGAAGCACATTTCCGTTACCACATTTTATGACGCCAAGTCACTTTACTTGGACTCACATTTTTCGGTCGATGAAATTTATCAAGCTCTTGAGAGGTGCAAGAACGGCAAAGCCCCTGGCAGAGATGGAATTCCTTATGAGTTTATTAAAAGTTTACCCCAAAACTGGATCTTATATGTATGTAGTTGGTACAATAAAATATTTGAGAGTGAAACAGTACCCTCTGGTTGGCATGAAACTATCCTAACTATGTTACATAAGAAAGGTGCACCTGATGACCCAAACAATTATAGAGGTATTTCACTTGTTAATTGCTTTGCTAAGCTCTTCACCACCATCTTATTGAATCGCTTAGATAATTGGTGCGAAGAAAATCGTATTCTACCGGAATGTCAATTTGGGTTTAGGAAACATCGAAGTTGCGAAGATAATATATTCATCCTAAGCTCAGTCCTACAATTTCACCTTCGATTACCAAAAAGAAAAGTCTTTGCTGTTTTCGTAGATTTCAAGAGAGCGTTTGATAGTATTAACCATAATTTATTATGGCATAAATTATATCAAGCAGGTGTTAGCTCCAAAATAATTCGTATCATAAAAAATATATACGATCACTCATTTATGTCTATTAAACTAAATGGTCGCTTCAGCAAGAAGTTTGATATAACTGAAGGAGTCCTGCAAGGGGAATCATTGAGTCCCCTGCTATTCTCTTTGTTTATGTCAGATATTGAAGTTTACTTTAGATCTGCTGGGCACACTGGAATTAATATAGATGGACGAAACGACGTGTTACTTCTTCTATACGCCGATGATATAGTAATATTAGGCGATTCCCCAATAGATATTAGCCGGAAATTGAAAACGTTAGAATCCTATTCCAGCTCGATGAGAATGGAAGTAAACATACAAAAAACTAAACTGATGATATTTAGTAAAGGTGGATATAACAACAACTATAAACTAAATTTTAAATATAATAACGAACCTTTGGAGGTAGTAAAACATTTCACATATTTGGGTGTTACTTTTTCATCTTCGTCTTTATTTTTAAATATGACTCAGAGGACAGTAACCAAGACTCTCCAATCTACTGGTGCTGTTATGAATATTATGTGTCGGTCTAAACTACATTCTTGGAATGCTCGTATGGAACTTTACAATTCTATCATTTTATCTTCTTTATCATATGGAATTGGAATCTGGGGACTACGATATGCTGATTCACTTGAACAAGTTCAGGTGAACTTTTTTAAAAGGTTGCTGTGTCTGCCTCTTTGCACTCCCAATTATATGGTGAGAGTAGAAACTAAAACCATTAAGTTAAGTTTTCTAATATTCAAATCGGCGTTGTTGTGGTTAAATAGAGTGAAAATCATGGATGATAGTTCATTGACTAAACAATGCTTCTTGAGGTTACAAGCCATCAACAGTCACAATGTGAAGTATAGTTTTCTGGGTCAAGTTAAGCAGTACTTCGACTATGCCGGTTGTGATAATCTGTGGTTAGAATTCTTGCACAATAACTCCAATAAACTTTTAAATAACATATTACAATCATATAAAAATAAATTAATAGCACATGATCAACAAAGAATAATAAACTCCTCGTATCCTTTGATATACAAACATTTAATTTTGTCTAAAAATAATTGTTATTTGCAAAGATCTTGCCCAATATATATAATTAGAATAATATCCCAAATTAGACTATGTAGCTCCAAAACTCTAAAAATCTATTATCGAGGTATAAAATACACAGTAGATATGACTGCAACTTGTAGTCTTTGTAACTTGCATGAGACCGAGACATTAATGCACTTATTTACAGAATGTCCAATATACAATGAACTTAGAGGAGATAGCATATGTTCAGAATTGAAGACATTTGGCGAATTAATATATATTTTTAACACCACTGATTTCTTTAAATTAACTAAAGTTGTGAATTATCTTCTCAATATTTTGAAGCTGAGGGCCTTTGTACTAGAAGAATGAGATATTTACCGTGTTTAAACTTTTTTTTTTTTTCTTGTTAAATTAAGTATATTTTAATTAGTTTTTTCCCACTTTATTATTGTTGTTTCGTTTTCGCACTGTGGTATGTGAAGACCGAACTTCTTGTAATAAGAATTGTAAATTCTTTTAATACAATAAAATTTATCTATCTATCTATCTATCTATCTATCTGTATCTTACACATTATGTGTGTGCAGCTGTTGATTATAGAACTTGATGAATTCTGCCTTTGACAGTTACTAAGATAGGTTTATTATTCACTCAGGTAAAATTTGCAATGAAGCTTCAACAACAAAACAGTCATTTGTGTATTCACAGCGCCAAGATTTTTGGTGTGTAACACCCAGTATACAGATTGAATTCTCAGTATAGAACGTCTCAATTATTTCGGAAACAGATTGCACGAATTTAATAGATTTTGGTGTGCAAGGACGTTATGATATGGCCGATATTTGTTGCTTTCGTTTATTTGGGCTTAAAGCACTTGTGCGTGACGAACACGATTTTTGAGGATCCACAAAACCACCTGTCATGTGCGAATGCCAATGAATTTTCTGTGTTGTTGAAAGTTTTCAATTATAATGATATTGATAATATAATTTTGCATTTTAAGATATTTTTAGTAAGGTTTAAATCGTAATAGGCACAATCTTAAGCTAAAAATGAACGTCAAACCGGTCAAACGTCAAATATTCAATATTCGTGGCTTGAAGCTCATACTTTTCAGTATGTGCTCAAGGGGAAAGAGGAAGGTAAGACTAGGCGTCAGGCCCGATAATAAACGAACGAAATTCAGTCACTACGAGCTGATACTAGCAGCAAAAAGTAAATAATCGAAAACACCTATTATAGTGGTATTTACAATGTTGTCAGAGCTTTCTTTTTCCCGGAATAGTAATGTAGTGAATCACCTTGTATTTTTTCGTCTGTTGAATTCCTCAAGAAATACTGAATATTTTCATGATTTCGGACTTCACTTACATTATCTTCGCCAAAGTTGGAATAATACATTTAGATGGCTTAATTGCTACGATAACAACTTTGGCGTTTCAGTGAATCGGTATTGTTGGTGTTTATTGATCATATATCTAAAAAAAGGAAATAAGATTTTAATAGGGATAAGATATGGTGATATGCGTAGGTGACAACAAAAAAGGTGTAATATCTTCAATAATTTACATCTGAAAACAAATCTTT
>CAJUYG010005508.1:0-13769 GCA_910591675.1 Galerucella calmariensis
TTAAACTTCAAAATAATTTTTGATTGTCTAGTTGTGTCAGTTAGGGATAAAAATTAATTTCTACTTATTTTTTCTTCACAACGGTAGCTGGAACGCTACCGAAACGTTGAAATAAAGAATTTAAAAATATTGTGGTTTAATTTCCCAAGAAATTAAAAAAATAATGAATAATATACCACATGGAACATACAGAAGATAATAAAAATTTTATATACAAGCACCATACTTATTGTAATTTCTTATCATCATTTACTGAAATTCTTTCTATTGAGAACTGATATTATAAATATAATAAACTAAATAAACTAACGTTAAATATAGAAAAAACTAAATATCTGCCATTTACATCTTACATAAATAATTTGCCGAATCTTGGTGCAATATATGTTGATGAAAATACTCAAATTCCCGAAGCCTCATCAATTAAGTACCTAGGTATTATTATAGATAGGCATCTGAAATGGGATCTACAAGTAAAAAATATTACTAATAAACTCAGAGGGTTACTACATGAATTTAAATACTTCGCGACTTTTTAGATGAAGCCCAGTTGAAAACTTTATATTTGTCCCTGATACAATCGCATCTTACTTACGGAATTATTGGTTGGGGTGGTGTGGCAGATTGTCATTTGAAACAGTTGGAATATATGCAGAAATGGATAATAAAGCTAATTTTAAGAAAACCAGTGTTTTACCCCAGCGATGCGCTTTTTATGGAGAGTACTTTTTTTGACATGAGACAGTTATACTGCCAAAACATTCTAATAAACATCTTCAAAAGAAATATAAATATACTTTTTCCACAACATAATTACCCTACTCGACGTAAATGTACTTACCTCACAATAAGCTCAAAGACCATTGGACATCGATGTACGACTTATTTTGCACCAAGACTCTTTAATATGCTACCAAATAATATTAAGGAAATAAATAAACTGCCACGTTACAAATATTCTATAAAAAACTGGATATCTAGTGGAAACAGACATATTTTTGATGATTTCATTAATTTAAGGTATCTAAAATAATTTATTCATGTTTATTCAATTTTATTATTGGAATATTACAAAATTTTATACCAATTTCAAAATTAAACGCAAAGCTAAAACGCTTATTACCCGATTAAGACCTTAACTCCCGACTTTGACCACAACTCACTATCAAGACCTATCACTATATATTATATTATCACTAAATTATGTTGTTTTGTCCACGACCACCTAATAAGAAGTCAATATTTTACCTCCTAACTAAAGGTATATGGTACCCATATATCAACTGTCGTGAATTATGGTTCATAATACACTGTAGTGTATTATGGTTCATAATTCCCGACTAGAGATGGGGGTACAATATGAAATAAACTATTAAATCTGTGTATTTTGTTCAGGAAATTTGTTTCTGACATATATCGTATCTATAAAATATTGTAATTTTTAGTATTGATACTTTTCATAACGATATTTTCTAATATTAAGTATTTCAAAACAATATATTTATAACGGTACGTTGTATTGATACTTTCTAGTCTTTCTACAGTATCGCCCATCTCTATATATATCAAATTATTTGAAGTAGCTGCCACAACATTTTGAGGTTAGTAATATGCCAAATCGCTACTGACTTTTATTTATTAATAAATAAATTAAGTGTCGTGGACAAAGTATAGTATTCTACTCGCAATTTATGGCCATAATTCACTTGGGTGACTTGCGCCCCTCACCTGCGGCTCGTGACGCAAACGTCACCCATCGTGAATTATGGCTATCATAAATTGCTCGTTTAATAATATACTATTATGCTGTTTTATATTATTTTATTTTTATATGGTTTATACATGTTATTACAAGTTTTATAACTCGCGCACGGGCATTATTATGCCTAAGCGATGTATCAATGTTTATTCTGAAAGATTTGAAATTGTTTTTATCAAATTGTATTGTATTTTATGAATAAACATTATTATTATTATTATAATCTATTATTATTGTATTGGTTTTTAGACTTACCCTATCCTACATATAGTGCTACATAAATAAATACTTTCACATATAATTTCGATAACAATATAGAAAATAAGAATCATTTGGTTAAACAATAGCTCATTATTTAATGGATGGTACCTACTCCAAAATTTACATTTTTCAACAATTTTCTCAGTGTAACTTGATCCGTTAACTGTCAACGTCAGTTTGAAGGTCACGAAATTTTGCCCCCGAAAGATAAAAGGATTTACGCCGGCTTTCGCTTCTTGTTTGACTGGTGTATTCTGTGATACAATTTTTAATTTTAGAACAATTTGAATTGTTCCAAAACTTGAACTAAATATTGCACAACAAATTGTCCAATCTAAAATGACCTTTACCAAAGAATACACCAGCTTAACAAGAAGCAAAGCTTCCGATCCTTTTTGTCTCAAAGGAGCAATTTTTATACTTGTCATACTTCCTACTTCACATTTTCTCAGTTATCTGTCAACGTCGGTCTCTAAAGGTCATTCATTTTTGTTATCGAAACATCGAAGATATTGCGTCGGTCTTCGCTTTTCGTTGAACTGATCTATTCTTTGACATAACCATTCTAGTTTGTAATCAGAAGGGACAATATCACTAGACCGGTTTTAGAGTACTTGCGCCCCATCAGTACAAGGTATTGTATAATATCATCCGTCCAGAAGCTCTGAGCGGTAGCATCAGCGTCAACGATTAGATTTCGATGATAAGGCTGATCTACTTTCCAATATAATTGCTCTTCTAGCTACGCAACACAAGATTATGTCACAACCCTTGGAGAATAATACTCCCATACAAAAAGATTAACCACTTACGATGTTTGTCTAATGTTTAAAACAATAATGGGAATCCTGTAGAATAAAAAAAGATAACATTTCAAGAAGTGAGTGTCTGAGATAACACATTAAATGGTTTAGGTTTAGATCAACAGGATATTTCTCCTAAAGCTTTCTCTCTGGAAATCGCTATCTTTTTATTTTAGTTCTAGTTTTCTAAGTCGTATTCTTGTTATCTATTCACTCCGTCCATTCAATTTCCCTTCCAATGTAATCTATAAAATTTATTGCTTTACCCAGAAATGGTTCGTTAAATAATTTGGGAATATCTTTGTTCCATCAAATTAACCTGTCAGTTGAATGCGTACGTCTGTACATTGTATGTTATTTTTTACTTGAACTTAACTAGGTGTTATGTAATGTAGACATTCATGGAGGTGTATAGATTGTATAGAAAACTTCCGGAGATATACAATACCGACTAAAGAGATAAACTTCATTAATTTCAGCTTGGAAATATGTATCTATGCTCAATTCAAATTCTATTTAGGCTCCTTGAAAACAATATCCTCACCTGATACCCATTCTAGGCGTGGTCGCTTTACATTTCTATTGGTGGACGGGTGTTTGATCTTTGCACACTATTTCTTAGAGGATAGCTTGGTATTAGCCAGTTTTCGCATTATAACTGACGTTTTAGTTATGCTCCACGTATTGCAACAGTAGCTAGTGTGGAATTAAATGAGTTATGATCGAAGACTCCTTTTATGTCAAGAGTCTATCGGCCTGAATGACTTTGCCTGGAAATAATCTTCTTTCCTGGTTTTAGTAATAAAAACGATTCGGGCTCTTTTCCAAGCAGTTGAAATGTATCCAGTTGCCACTGATGCTCTGAAGATATTGCAAATTACTGAAGATAGATGTAGGTATTTTCCTTTGCTGCATATACGCTGAGATTATACCATCTTGTCCAGGACCTTTATATGTCTTAACGAGTCAATAGCATAAAGATACTGAAGATAGAGGCAACAAGCCTCCTCGGAACCCATCAGCTTCTAAGAGTAAGATAGAAAGTCGGAGGCTGAGGCTGTCTTTCTCTAATAGAGCAAATGCTGTATGCATTGACAAAGGCAGAGTAACCCCTGATCGTCTGTCTCTTTCCCTCTCATCGGAGTTCAGACGTACATTCCCACTTACACAGTAGCCCATGGCTTGTTACCTCTATCTGCATCACCTCTATGGTCAATAGCCCAGTTCAATTTGCTTTGAATTATTACTTTATTAGTTGCACTCCTCTTTCCTTGCACTAGCCAGAAGAGTTACAGGACTCACGAATAGCTCCGTTCCAGACTTCACGGAATCCGGTATTCATCTCTCCACAGAATTTCCTGCAGGATTCCCCTTTTGCCTGATCTGTTTACACTCCTCCATTGAACAGTTTTGGTAAGCTCCTTCCTCCACCAGGTTAGTATATTCCTAAAGAAAGGAGTTACTTCAGAGAGGTCGATAGCCTCGCGAAGATATTCATAGGTAAGCTCTTATTTTATTTCTGACATTCCGTAGGATGTGTTAAAAATTATTGCTGTATTTCTCCATATTCGTGCCTCTTGGATTTCGGTACTTCACTGTAAGTTTCTCCAACAATTCCTCAGGCACGTCGTATTGAGTTAGCCGAGAGCTTATATCAGTAGCTACCAAGGTTATGTTACCATCATCTATGTGTACGTATTTTAAACTTCGCCAAAGTTATGAATTTCGTATTTAAACAATGTCCACCCTCTAGCTGCATGTCGACCTCTCTATATTATTTAACGTCGTGCCTCTGCCATGCATGTACAGTTATCGCCTGTATTGAGATAAATAGGGGATGGAAAAGATAAAAATGGCCAATAAATCACTTGGATCACAAAAGGTTTGCATTGGCACGTGCTTAATATTTCGGAAACGGCTTTGAATATGGGCCGTTAATACATTTAAACGGGAGTGATGTATTTCCACAGTATCCGGACTTTCCGCCGATTTAACCGCGAGATGCCTTCAACCGATTCCAAATGAGATTTTTGAAATATTGATTCTTTATGTACCACTTCCTCGAGGTCGATTTAGTCTGATAAACTTGTCATTTTTCTTAGACGGTTGTTACCGCAACTCTATGGGAACGGTTTATAAAAGTTTCCTGCTTCAACGACTGTCAGATAAACACTTTTTATCATGTGCAATTTTTGGTGAAGAAATAATTTATCTTATTAAGTTGTATCTTGAATTATAATATTTGGTTTGTATCACACTTTTGTAGTTTACTTTCAAATTTATATTGAAACAGGCGTTATCCTGTCTGGTATTATTCAAATTTTGACTATTTTTATTTTGATTCAAAAATATCACATTCTTACTTATTTTGAGTTGAAAAATCAGATAGTATCATTAATTTTTCTATAGAAGAAATATTTCCTGACTCCGATATTTTTTGCCGTATTGTATAAAAAAAAACTCTGTTCAGTATGAACCCGATTGTGGGAAAAGGAGAAGAAGAATACATACATCTGGAATCATCTAGAGCAGTCTTTCCCAACGTGGGCGATAACGCCCCCTTGTGGGCGCTGCTGGCCTAAAGGGGGGCGGTAAGAGACCCAGAAAAAAAAGGGGGCGTTGTGTAGGGCTTTGGGGTCGATTTATAATTTCATCTACCTAGCTAGGAAGACTCTTAGACACCGACTGAGCTCTCAACTCTCGACTACATCTTGTGAACATCAACTAATATTAATTAAGATATAGCTCAAACTCGGTTCGATATAATAGACCGCGGGCAATCATGTTTTAACAAGTTTTTGTTAAATAGTCCGATTTGTACATTCCTGTTTCAATCGGCTGGCTCTATAATACCTACTTGTTCTTGCTTGTCGAGTACGATTGGGCGTCGAATGAGATAAACGAGTTTATGCACGTTTGTCTTATTCCTGTTGGTGCGTGCTGCTTATGCAATCCTATATAAACGACGTAAATTTATTTTATTTTCATTCGCAGTTTCGCGCATAATAGATAAGCAGTACTTGATTTCAACACTTACTTATTTCTCAAATTAAAACAATGTCGGAAGTAAAAAAGAAGAGACGGCAATACTCTGCGGAATATATTAAATTCGGATTTATTGAAAATCCCACAAACCCGTCGTTGCCTTTGTGTCTTCTATGTCTAAAAACATTTTCGAACGAAGCAATGAAGCCTTCAAGACTGCAAGATCATTTGAATAAAATGCATCCAGATAAGAAAGACAAGAATGTAGCATATTTTCAAGACCTAGAAAAGAAGCATAATACTCAGCCAAGTGTATCAAAACTATTTTCGGCGGCTGCTAAGCAAGATGACGACGGACTTCGAGCTTCGTACAATATCTCTTTGTTAATTGCTCAAAAAGGCAAACCACACAACATCGGAGAAGAGTTAATTTTGCCAGCAATAAAGGAAGTAATAACTGCTGTGCTTCATAAACCGGCCGCAGATATCCGAAAAATTCCTTTGAGTAATAATTCTGTGCAAAGACGAATTGATGAAATGGCTGAAAACATTGAAGAATCATTGTGCAATCATCTGAGGACTAGTCAATTCTCAATTCAGCTCGATGAGTCCACTTTACCAACTAATGAAGCGTTGTTGCTATCTTACGTGAGGTTTATTAAAGATGAGAAAATACGTGAAGAACTATTGTTTGCCAGAAATTTGGAGACAGATACAAAAGGCGAAACCATATTCAATACATTGGAAAAGTTTTGTGGAGAGAAATGGATTCCTTTGAAAAATATTATATCAGTTGCTACGGATGGCGCTCCGGCTATGACAGGGCGCCATAAAGGCTTCATAGCGTACTTAAAAAATAAAATTCCAGATGTCCTTGCTATACATTGCGTTATTCCTAGACAACATTTGGTTGCTAGAAACTTAAGTGGACGACTATTTCAATCACTGCAATATGTCATCAAAGCAGTCAATAAAATCCGTAGCAGCTCTTTGAATGATAGATTATTTCATCAGCTTTGTGTTACTAATGACGAAGATCTCAACCGTTTGTTGCTTCATACTGAAGTTCGTTGGCTGTCAAGAGGCAATTGTCTGATTCGATTTTACAACCTTTTTGACTCTGTGATAGAGTTCTTGGAAACTAAAGATACAGAACTGCGCAACAAGCTCATAACATCAAAGAATGATATAGCTTACATGACAGACCTGTATAAATTGTTCAACGACATGAACCTCCAACTGCAAGGCGATGAACTAAATTTAATTAAAACAAAAAATGTCGTTGCTGCTTTCGCAGCCAAACTGCTTCTGCACAAAAAGAATATGGGCAGACGTGAGTTTCACTATTTTCCGAATTTATCAGTATCCTGCAGTAACGACGACTTGTTTGCCTACTGCCAACATTTGGAAAACCTCCACATTGACTTCACCGAACGATACCAGGACATTTTAAACTTGGAAATACCAGACTGGGTGTTGGATCTGTTTTCAAATAATGTCAACACAGCAATGTCACCTCAGCTGGAAGAAGAACTTATAGAATTGACAACAAACGAAGAAATAAAAATCAAGTTCAAAAATGGATATCAAGAATTTTGGCTACAAAAACCGATCCCGCAATTGTACCCTGGATTGTGGTCAATTGTTCAACGATTTTTGATAGCATTCCCATCGTCATATTTGTGTGAACGTGGATTTAGCAACGCTGCTTACTAAATAGAGAAATCGTTTGCGTGTTACCGAACGTGGCGACTTGCGGCTGTTTTTGAGTAAATTGGAACCTGATATCAACAAACTTATTGAACAGCATCAGATTCAACCTTCACGTTAGTTTTTATATAAGAATTGATTATGTTTGTTTTATTTTCAATAAAAGATACTCTGTCCGAATACTATAAAGTTGCGTTTCAATAATCAGTTATAAGTAGGTACTTAGCGGATTTTAAGTATGTTTAAAAAGGGGGGCGTTAAAAAATAATTTATTCTTAAAGTGGGCAGTAGACAAAAAAAGGTTTGGAACCTATGATCTAGAGCTGTCATCGAAAAATCTATTGACATAATGATATGAGGTATTGTCTGTTGTCAACTGTTGGCAAAACAATCGAATTTCATTCTGTCACATTCACTCACTTTTTCATATAATGAGATTTTATTTAAAAAAATCTTTTTTCTTATAATTTTCTTCTATACAAATCTTCTCCTGACAATAACGAACATATAAAAGAAATATTTATCCAATTTGGTGCAGTCGATCAAAAGTAATGCGCTTACAAACATTTCAGTGATTAATTTTCATTAACAAAGATTTGACATAAGTTTAATACCAATATCTTTGTATAAAGTTCTGTTCCAACCGAAATAGGAAACTGTCAAAACTATCAGAGAATAACTGGTCATAGCATACCTACAACGTAATTCCTATCACTGATTGCAATGGTTCACTATTCTCTGATAATTCCTAAAAGTTTCTGATTGCGGTTGGAGCAGACCTATGTCTACCATATTTCTATCCGATATAGCCTGATGATAATTATATCATACCGAAACTAGTAGCAGTAAGTTGATTGGTCCACTTGGGACATTAATTCATTCACACGCTTGGGTTGGGCTCAACAGCCCAGGCACTTGAACAGAATCTTTGTACCATTACCCATGTTGTCTACCTACTGCCATTCCAGAAGCTTTGTGTCTCCTATGTAGGCCACCAGTTTATCTGGAGGGATCCTTAGTGGTTGTGATGGTTGTGTTATTTCCACTCCAAAAGGCTTCCGTCTGAGTCCTTGTAAGTTCATCGTAGAGTACACATTTTCTGCACATGGGTTCAATAACTTTGCCCACCCTGTGCAAATGCTTCCTCAGGGTACAGTGTCCAGTCACCAGGTCGGTAACTGTCTTCAAATTTCTTTTACCCAGTTTCGACATCCTGGACGAGAGTTCCTTGTCTGAATTATTCAGTAGACTCTTAGTATGTAGGTGTCCTTGAGTTCCCGACTTCCCTTCTTATGTAATCCGTTGTGATTCCACAAAACGGTTCCGGACCTGTGAAGGCTCCTTGTGATGGTTTTGTAATTTTGCATTTCTTTCTTTTTTCCAGACAGTAAATTTAATATCATTGTTTCTGTATTTCTTTCCTCATTAGCATATATTTTGTTTTGTCTTCATTTATTCGCATCCCGAATATTTGTGCCTCTACGTCTAACTTCTCTACTGCTTTTATTAGACTTTTCTTTGTTCTAGCCACGATGGTGAGGTCGTCGGCATAAGCTGTTTACTGGGTCTCGCTCACCATTATATTTTTCTCGTTTAAGTTTGCATTCTTTAAAATGGATTCAAGTACAAACAATATTGTAGAAATTGAGTCTACCGCTTTTACACCTTTATTCATTTTAAATTCTTCTGATATTTCACCTCGGAATTTCACGTTCCCACTCGTGTTATGTAGGGTCATTTCCACCAATTCCTTAACCTTCTTTGAGATTCCTAGTATTTTTAGTGCTTCTTTAATCTTGGGTCTTATTATAGAGTTAAGTCCTGAATTCTATAAAAATTATTGTCTGGTCTGGTCTGGTCTGGTCTGGTCTGAACCCGTTTTGGCAGTCACCTATTATTTGTTCTGTGTATGCTTCCAGTCTTCGATTAATTATGTTTGCAAGTATTTTTTTCTTTGGCTTTGGATAGCTTGGTTCATTCAGCAACGAATTTATTGAGACTGCAAGTATTATGTGGGTGGTATTAAGTAGGGTTATTGGTCTATAATTCTTACAGACTTCCTTATTTCCTTTTTTGTGGGTGTAATTATTCCAGTTTTCCATTCCATATAAAATATTAATTTACTCACTCATAAATTAACGAGTGTTCCGAGGTTATTTTTTACAGAAATATGCTAAATTCACCTTTAAAAAAATCTCATTATTATTATTATCTAACTATACCAATAACTGTTTGTGTTAATATCAATTAAAACTGTTAAGTGAAACAGTCGTACGTGCTGATATTGAAAAAGATACCATCACAGATACTGACATATTCAATTACTCCTATTCTACTTTACAATACGGAGCAAATTTCAATTACGCCCATATTTGTAAGTTTTATTAGCAGAGAAACGGTTTTCGAATTGAAAATACATATGGATGGGCCCAAGGCACATTGATTGAGCAGATGTCACTTTCAATGAAAATTGCACATACACTTTATCAATTTAATTGAGCAATACTGCAGACTTTGTGTAGGCATTGTTTAATAATGAAACAGTGGCATAGATATATGTATAAAGCAAATTTCAAATATACACCAAATAACAAATTAATCAAAGTGCAAATTGATATTCATTGAACAGCTCATTTTCACTGACTTAGGGTGAAATTCATAGTCGACACTTGAGGGTCACTCATACTCAAACTCAACTTAGTTTGAGTTTAGCTCGAGGCGACTTTTCATATCCACAGTCATTACTTAATACTTCAATTTGAGTGAAGAGAGTTTGGATCAATGTTATTATTAAGAAATTTGGTAGCGTTTGGTTAACAATTGTGATTTATGAACGTCCTTTAACGTCGTTCATCTGACATCTGTTGCATTGCATTCATATTTGAATTTGTGTTCAGTTCGTGTATTAGCCCTCTTCAAGTATTTAATTCTCAGTTTAGTTCTTTACTGTTCATATATCTTTCTTATTTGGTGCGTAAGTTTATTTTTTAAGCTAGTTATTCAATAGATAATTTTCGATTCTTATTTTCAATTTTAAAGCAGATATTATTTGATTAAAGTTCATTATTTCTTAGGAAAATAGAAAAAAAAAACTCTTTTCGTCTAGCGAAAAACTAGCCTTAAGTAAGCTGGTTCGTAAATATTCTTTAATAGAAAATAAAAAAACTTATTGTGTTAGCGAAGCTGGAAAGAAAAAGGCAAAAAGGCAAACAAAATTTTTATACCGTGAAATGACAATGTAAGGTACAAACGTGGTTTATAGGTTAGACATCTTCACTCAAGGGAGCTGGATTCTGTACTCATATTTCAATCAAGTTACCCTCAAACTCAAACTTACTTTTCGCCTGTTAAGTGTCTCTGCATACAATAAGAATGAGTCAAGTATGAGTGACCCTCAAGTAGTGTCGACTATGAATTTCATACGTGTTGTAACTCGGTAGGTTAAACCATTGGTTAACATCAAAAAATTGTTGTAACAAGAAATTTTATACGTACACCATCTGGTTAACCTACACAAGTACACAACTGTGCAGCCCGACTGCGCTGCGGCAATGGAAGCCACTTTCAACCTTTCCTCTCTTGCTCTGCACGTTAAGACAAACGGGAGAATGGCTGGATACAGATTAGAATGCAATGGGAACTGGCATGAAGGATTCAATACCGATAATCATTCCAGAATCACAGATGTTATCACAAACACGTTTCTTGAAATGAGAAGTGACAACACGTTGGCCACAATTAACGACAACTACCCATACCGTATCCATGGTGCTAGGCCCAGATGCAACATCCACACATCGTTGGAAAATCTTGCATCTGTATTCCAGGCAGAAATTTACGTTATCGACATGTGTTTGCAATTGATCTAGATCAAGACTTGACTGGTCTTGGACTGCAAAAACTACTAGCCCTTGCCAACCACAACAAGCAAAAGGCTTAACTACTGAATAGTGGTTGAGAAAACATAGTTTAACCAATAGTCCTGTGACCAGATGGTTAACCTGCATACACCCTAAATGGTGCACCTTCACTGTAAGAATGTTTTTTTCTTGTATCTTTTTGGCATCGAATATATTATATTATAATTTAATATTAATTATAATATAATTTATAATATATAAAAACGACATGATGGGTTCTCAGATTAATAGAAAAGTGACTCCATTTTTGTAGTTTTGAAGAAATCTTGTAACAATTATTGGATTCACTACAGGTATTGGCTTTTTCAATTTATTCCGATAGATATTTGAATCTCACTGTAAAATAAATGATCTGAATATAGGGATAAGCTAACTACCTTAAAATAATTTATCAAACCTACACCGTCCAGTTTTTTAAGACTGACTTTTCACCGAACAATGCCCATTTCGCAGACATTATTTCTAAAAGCTGGAGTACAAATTCCCCATCAACTTCGTATAATGGTCTGGTCACACCTACGTCAGCAACCCACATTACATACAATACTTGAATTTTTGATAGTAAGAAGCTATTCAACCACCTCCACGGACCAAGATCAGTAACAGTATTAATTTTATTAATAATGTAGGTATCAGACAAGAAAAATATACTGTCGTAATAAATAAAAAGATACACAAGTGAGTAATTTTACCAGAAATGTGTAAGCGAAAATTATGCGTGCTGTCTGAATTATTACGGTGAATAATCGAATTATTTTTTTAACAAAAAAAAAGATATTTTTCTCCAATCCAAAGTTTGAATAATATGAATGCTGCATTCTCTAGTACAGCGCCAAAACTAAACATATATAAGTGCGTCTATACTGGTTTTAAGATTTGCTTTATATACCTGTGTACTCATACGTCTATTTCTACTATATTATCTTGCAATTTTTAAGCAAGGATAGTCCTGAAGATGAACTATCATCGGTAACGAAGCAATTATTTTGTAACTACCTCGGAAGATCATCTACTGTCCTTGTGGTGAAAGGAATATGCCGTTATGTTATCTGTATAGCCATGTTCATTGTTCACCTTGAAATATCTTCTGTATATTTTCCAAAGAAGTGTTAAAATAACAATATGCGGCAAGGTCTCTTTGAGGATTAAAAGGCCTATATAGTTATTTACGTAACAAGTCCCGAAAGTGATATTTTACGGGATGAGTAGACAGTTTCCAGAGCGAGTCGTAGGCGAGTCCTGGAAGCCTGCGAGTCCCGTAAAATCACTTTCGGGTAGCGCTACGTAAGTTAGTAGATGAAATATTAAAAAATAATAAGGATAGATACTATAAATATTACTGTACATTAATTGTACAATTATAATATAACATTTAGCAGCTTCATTGATTTCATGTGGAATAATTATTTCCTCGTCACTTTCGTTGTCGATTTCCATTTCTGGATCGGGAAATTGAAAATACAGTTGAACTATCAACAAATTTATTTTGACAAGCGATGTCATAATAAAAATTCTGTCATTGCTAAGGCCGCCTACATAGATATTGAAAATTATTCCGAAAGTAAAAAAATCGTACCGAAAGTAAAAAAAACATTCCGAAAATAGCTACTTATTTCGGTAAGATTTGTGTAAAGTTTCATTTTCGATTTAATAAATCATACCGAAAGTTCTATTTTCGGGACTGCTGCAGAAAAAGATAAGAAAGGCATAAATTATTTTGAGTCTTGAACTACCCACAAAGGAACCTTTGATTTTCATTGTTGCAGTGTAGCTTTCGGTTAGTCTATGCGAAATTTACTTCAATTGCTAGTCCACTTTGACTGTGACCGTCCCAGGGTAGGTTTAGTTTATTTCTGTTATTCACGAAACATTGTGTTCTTAGATGTTGCTGTGATTGACTTTTTTTTATTGACTAAAACTATTTTCTTGGATGAAATCAAAATTATGTCTTTTTGGATGTGTGTATTGCTATCCATGTTTTAGAATAAGAAAATAAAGATAAATTTGGTATGTTATAGTAGCGATCCTCGCAAAAAATGATACAACATATGTACAGGCAACTGAAACAAGAAAATAATGAACAAATCATGGAGCTGCTGAAAGAATACATGAATTGACAGAAGTTTCAAAAAGATCCTTTATTACTGTCTGACACTGCTTCCAAATTTCTTTATCTCGCCAACAAATTGTAAAAATATCTTCTGTATGTTCCTTGTGGTATATTATTCATTTTTTTTTTAATTTCTTGGGAAATTAAACCACAATATTTTTAAATTCTTTATTCCAACGTTTCGGTAGCGTTCCAGCTACCGTTCTCAAGAAAAAATAAGT
>CAJUYG010005509.1:0-13768 GCA_910591675.1 Galerucella calmariensis
AGTGAGAGGGAAGAACACAAGCACGCGCTTGCCAATAAGAAGTCAGCAGATAAAAATCACCAATTATGTAATTCGGAGGGTGTGATAATTATGGTTTTCGTACAACGCTGCCAGAGCTTGAAGAAGCCCGTAACAAATTTGGAAAAGTGCTCATCTTTCAATATTCATAAATTGAGAAAATAATGTTAATAGAAAAAATCCAAGGAAACAAGCACATTGAAGAATTAAAGTTTAATCACATTGTTGATATTGTTAATAATAAAAAGTCCCTTTTCTAAATATTATCACTACATACTTAGCACTTCAGCTTTTTCATAGTTAAACGTGGCAATATCGAATGTTTTCGACTGCATTCCTTTCACGGCATCAAATAAACTTGCCAAAGTATACCTGATTTGAGCCGCGGCGGTGCAGGCACAAATTATATGCTTTGCTGTTTCATCATCTTCCAAACAAATACAGCAAGTCGGAAACAATAATTGACAACTAACACAAAACTATGAGTAGGTACTACATATTTGTGATAAGAAATACAATATCTATATTTCCTTGCAAAATTAGAAATTGGGAAACCCACAATACGGAGTCGTAAATAAAAAGTTAGGAAGCTCTCCACTATTAAACTGTCTTCGTAAGTAACAATTGTGAAGATCAGCAGATGTAGTTTTCCTTGGTTTTCTATATGGTTGGTTTTCCCTATTCCAAGGTTATAAAATTTTGACGGTAGGTGTCGCACTTTTTGCTCATTTTCGCGAATTTGATATTACCAAAATATTAAATATATTTACCACTCAACGGCAAAAGAAAATAAAATTTAAAATAGTTCCCTATACAGTGTGATACAATGGACAATCTTATATATAGATAAGCACGATTTATTTTCTAAGAGCACACTTGAAATATAAAAAATGTTAACTAGAAATATTTGAAATTAGAAATATATTCTTTACCTTTATCAACGATTCCATTTACGATGTTTGGGAAGAATCCATCATTGTTTCCAAATGTTAACCACTTAAAACCACTAACGCTTACCAAAAATATACAAAAAATAATTATTAGGAAGAGGATAATTTGATGTGTGCGGGTTCGCATATTGAAGTAAAATGCATTCGGAAGTGTCATTGCTAAAGGTTAGCGGTTGACCTATTCTTAGGAAGATTTAACAAAAAGTGATAAGTAAAATTGCAATTTAAGTGCTTTGTCTGTAGGACTATTATTGTATGTTGAAAAATAAATGTTTTGTTATCTTTCTGGTACAACACTACGTAGCTTTAGGTGAGACAACATATATATGACCTATACCAACCATACCATATCGTTTTGGAATTTATAGACTCTAACTTCCAAAAATATGCATACAAAATGACACAAAAACCTAACATTCTTTTGAAAAATGTACCTTCTCTATCTACTGCGATCCCTATTTTTAAATTTTTTTACCAGAATAATAATTATCATCTAATGTATTGTTCAATAGAAAAAAGTATTAAAGAATTAAAAAATATATAAATATATATAAACACGCGAGACATCTAGTGATTGTATTGTGAAGGTGAAAACATGATTTGTGATATTTCAGCGTAACCTTCTACTCGACCGCATAAGTAAGGAATCTGTTATAAATGGGAAGGAGAAGAGAATGTTTATATCAGCTTTTGTGTATTTCGATCAGATGTCACTATATGCTACATATAATTTAAAGGATATTATTAATTATTATTATTATTATTGCCCATTTGCACCCAGCTCTTTTTAAAACTTAACCAATACTTAACGGACATTTCATTGATTCAACCAACAACTGCTGATTATCTTCAGCTCAACCAGCGTTAGCTTTATTATTAAAAAACAACACACAAAGTAAACAGATCCACAAAAACTGAGATTATGATGGTCTTGTCACTTGTCAGTTCCAGTTGACAGATTTTCATTCGCAATTTAACTGTTGGTTGACTGTTGACATTTATCTGTCGTTGCCTAACCAACGGATATAATCAGAGCTGGTGCAAATGGGCTTTGGTCTCTTTATTTTATTTGGCTGATCTGCGAATGTTGGGAAAATAAAAAATACCACACTTGTCAAATTTTTTCGTTGCCTTGTTGAGTTGATAATGATGTTAAATCCTTTTTTATCGATAGTTATAATTGTATTTAACGGAACTCACGCTTTGAAGTCACTTTTCAATATTTATACACTTTCACTGAAATATTATATCTAAACATCCATCATATATTTAAGTAAACAGTCCGTACCGCTTTAATTCAATAGCACCTTTCCTTTTTTTATTAACACGTGTGACAAAATACTTTGCTAATGATATCACCATCAACAGAATGTACACAGAGTGGACACAGATAGAGCTTAAATCGATCATCCACAAATATTACATTAACTTGAATCTGACTCATTAATTGATCATATACAGGCCATTTTGAAAAGTGTACTTTGCACAATAATATAAATTGAATAGATGATTTATTTCGATATACTTAATTGAACTCTAAAATGTCGTATACATATATTGACTTGACACCCGGTAAGAGATATCTTTCCGGAACTAGACTAACATCTATGTTCTACTTGGAAATGTTTTATTCATTACATAGAATACACCTTTTATTGCTGATTTCACTAATTACCAACTCTTTTATTTCCCATCAATTATGATATATCGGATCTATTGTACTGTAAATATTGATTAGCTAACTGGTGAATTTATTTATTTAACAGTATAATACTATATATTTATAATATTTCCAAGTGAAATTATTTATAACAAGTTTTATTCATAAGTGAATTATTGTCGTGCAGCTAACTCAACCCCGTTTTACTAAGAAGGGTTATTCAATGTCTGTCGGGGCATATAGCAAGAGAAGTAGTTTTCGCTTCTTTGTGGACGGTCTCTGTACTTTGGAAAATATTTTTCAAAAACATTACTAAGAGAATAAAATTACAATTTGTCATAAAACAGTACTTAAATAAGTAATACATTTTTCCACTAATAGCTGTGAAGTTGACAATTATTGCTCGTTCTAGCCAACTGAGAAGTTGAATTCCTCTATTAGTGGTTTATAATAATTTTCTACTTTTAACCTAGGTCAATGATGGACAAATTCAAATATTTCGGGGATAGTAGTTCAACAAAAACTTGTGCAACATAATTTTGTATACCCAGGAGATTGTCTTCAACATATTTGCTGCTTGAAATTATCTATCTAGATGAAACTATTTGAATAAAAATGCCATTAGTTTAAAATTCGCGCTCAACCAAAAATAACTTATGACATAACGAGTACGTTCATAATATATCGAAAACTGACAGTGTACTTGTCAGTCAAACGACGGGGTAAACGCTCCTCGTGGTGCGTTTGTGAATGATTTTTAATTTTTATCTCAAATTTGGCTAGAAGTGGAAAAAGTTCTTTATACACTATAGTTGTGAAGACATTTGTAAACCTCGCAATTTTGATGCTCGGTTAATAATCATTGTCTTCACCACCTTGGTGTATAATATACTATATTTAGCCAGTGGCGCACTATAAGCCTTTGTAGTCACTTGCAGCCCCATATTTTGGACTGAAATATAATTTTTTTTAGTGGAAACTTATTTAGCCGCGTTGTGTGACTATTGCTAGTGGCGAGGTTTATGGTTCAATGCGTATCATGGACGTACGATTTAATTTTTGATCAGGGTTTATCAATTTGTAAGAATTTTCATTTACTATGACATTTTATTAAATGGTTAAATCGTTTGCTAGAATTTTCTTCTAAATTATTAAATTTTCATGGGGAATCGAATTATTTATTTCCATTTCTTGTGCTTATGGAGAAAATTTTATAACGGGTTGATTTATTTCCAAAAATTTCCAAATTATGGACATAATTAAGATGGAATTTTTGAAGGGGTGAATTTGTAACAATTTCCCTTTCACTGGCAAAATTTTTATAAATGAACAATTATAATGCATTTTATTGCTTGTGCTTGCGAGGAAATTTCTTAAGAGGCTCATTTATTTTTGAAAATTGTAATTTGTAAAAAATGCGACTTACAATGGGAACAAGATAGTTCTTCAATGGATAATCTTGCAATGTCAGTTCAGTTTAAACAAGAAAAGTTGGTTAATATTTTTTTATCATCTTATTTAGAAAATTTTTGTTCATGGTGGTAAGTGTAATTGTTCACATCATTTTTTTTTACCTTGTCTAGGGCATATTGCAGCTATAGACAAATTCAGTGATCTTCCAAATAATGTTTTCCATGAATTTTATTCTTAATTTCAACAATTTTTTTCCTACAGATTTTTTAAGTTATTTGCTCAATTTTACTGGTGATATCATTTTATATAAATATACAGTATGTCCCCCCAAGTTGGAATCATATGGAAAACTTTTTGATTACTAATTTTAGGAAAGAAAGTTATTTTTTATAAAAAGTCTTGCATCATCTAAAACCTATAATATAGTCATGAAATATCAAAAATTTTTAGTCGTATACGAGGTTTGTCAAAAAATATGCGTCTTACTCAAGAGAAAAGTTAAATTTGACAATATCGAAAAATGTTACTGAAAAAGTTGGATATGTCGAAGCATTAGTATGAGTAAAAAAGTTTTTTTTTATTAGAATTTAAGTGCCTTGACAACTATGGCCATTGGCACTATACAAAAGACAAAAAGACATATATAAATACATACATACATACGGTAAAATATCAATCTACTTTATGACTGACGGAGCAGCCAACACCAAAAGAAGTTTTTTAGGCGTCTGTGTAGAGAACTACATCATATGGTGTTTTTTGTAATATTTCCAAAAATGCTTTCTTTATACGTATGTTGGGCGATTCATGTTTATTGAGCTTGGTAAGGGAGGTATTGATTGAGATATTGATGTAAACAAAGAGCAAACAGGGTTATATATAAATTATTATAAATAATGATGTTAATTTTATAAGTTAGTGCTTGAATGTATTTTATTATTTGCAAAATAAATGAATATGCTCTTATTCCGCGTTTTAAATGCAAAATTATTAAAAAACATGGAAAACCTAAAATATTCATCTGTTTCGTAATCACAAGAGATAAATGTTCATTCAAAATAGAAACATTAGTAAAAAATAAAATGATCTGAAGTTTCGATTCGAATGAATGTAATCACATATTAATTCGTAGTTTTTAATTCTGATGATCATCTTTTTCTAGTAACATTCTCCAATATTATCAAATTTAAAGGTACTTTACTCTTGAGTGAAACTAATATTTTTTGACAAACCTTGTATACGACTAAAAAATTTGATATTTGATGACTGAATTATAGGTTTAAGATAATGCAGAATTGTTATGAAAAATAACTTTTTTTCCTAAAATACTAATAAAAAAGTTTTCCATTTGATTCCAACTTAGGGGGACATATTGTATATGAGTTGAAAATATTTCTCACTCCTTTACTCACCTCTATAAACATTATTTTTTTTTTGATGTTTACTAATATATTTAGTTCTCTTTAATCTATTATAAAACACCTATGACATCGCTTATGTGTTGCTGCTCCTGCAAATCCAAGGTACAAGTGATAATAAAGAAAACAAATCATTTTTCAAAACAAAGATTTATTGTTATGTTCTGTCGTCGATAGTCAAAGTCGTAAGTCACAAAATAAATAAAATAAATATCAATAAATACATTAAGATAGACTCTAACGTCTCTATATCTGTCGTTTGTCAATACTGTCTGTAAGTACAAGAAGGAAGAAAAAAACCCTGACCAAAAAATCGGTCAAACATATTTGTACAAAAGTAAAAAAAATTATCAACTAATGACTTAGATTTTAAAACTTATTGAGGACTGTAGGCTTTGTATGCGAGATTGGCCGCTTCGTTATAGGACCTCTTGTCCCAACCGCCTCCGCTGGATTGCCAGCCGCCACCGCTACTTCCGTGTCCTCCTGATGATTGCCATCCGCCACCTCCGTGACCACCGCTACCACCTCCTTGTTTCGCTGCGAAGATTTTCTTCAGAGCTATGATTCCGGAAAGAAGAAGAGCAATCTTGGCTGTAATCAATGCTTTACCGGCTAATAAGAAGAGACCAGCGATGGCTAAAGGTATTAAAGCGGCCATTTTGGCGGCAATTCCCATCATCATACCTCCCATCATTCCCTTCATGCCTCCTTTTCCGCCTCCACCACCTCCTTTTTTACGGCCTGAAACAAAATAAATTTGATAATTTTTTTTGTAAATATAATAATGAGCTTGTTTTATAAATACCTTCTTCGATGAGATCAGCAGCTTGTAGTTTTGGAAGAGCTACTTCAATTGATCTGGATGAGATGAAGTGGCTGGCTTTGTCTAGAAGCATGTTGGTGAGGGCTGCATCTTTAGCGTCAGAAGCTCTTGGAAGTGTGTTGTCCAGTTGGTCTTCGGTGATGGCTGGTCCTTCAATTGGTGCATCAGGTACTTTTTGGACAGTGACTCCATCGGCTAATGGTAATTTATCCATGCGGCTTAGCCTGTCCAAAAATGTGATAGCTTTTTTCTTTAAACAAGATGATAATCCATCGGTTTTCGAACAGTCGTCGTAAATTTTAAGCGCCAATCGAACTCCGGTATTTTCAAAACTGTCCTGTGCGTAAGCACAAATCACAAAAAACAACACTAGCACTAATTTCCTCATTTTTCACTGATGCACTTGTGATGGACGGAAACGAACTGATGATCTTCCCAATCTTTGTTTCTTATTTTATACCATATCTTTGACACTCGATGACCTTTCTTTTCCTTCGGTGACCTCCTAAGAATTCTCTCCGACGAAACGTATACACACCGTTTACCCTACTCTTTTGATTGGTTCATCGCTGACCTACAAAAGTTATCTTGGGTCGAGAATGTGTTAATTTTTAATGCCCACCTGTTCTTCATACTCTCGTCGAGAATGAAAATTTCTTCTCGATAATTACTCGAAAGACAGTGAATCTGGTTTGTTTATCGACAAAAAGTGCTGAAAACGAATGTAATAATATTCCGTTCTTTTTATTTTGTGATTGTAATAGATGAAAGGAATTACGAGCGGGTTAGTTGTTACATATTTATTACAGTGGATAGCTATTTAGTCGGTAGGAAAGATAATGAGCCATTTATGTGCGTGTTGAGAATAATACAACAAACATTTTATTTCGTAAGACATTTTGTTTATTTTTTCACAATTATTGGAAACATTGGATTAGACAAATTAAATTTGAGTTTAGATTATCACTTGCAATATTACTACAGCATTAACTTTATCCAAATTTCTCACTTCTGATATACGAGGGGTATTCAATAAGAATGAAATATGTGTTATATTTTCACTTTTTAAGAACTCATCATTGGTGGAAATCATTTGACATTTAGAGTGAATGAAATCTGACGATACTTTCCCAACTAGCAAAATGGAATTCTAAGAGGATTGAATTGTTGTATAACAGTCGAATAGCGTTGTTTTTATTTTTATTAAGCCTTTTGTTGCGATAATTTTGTTTTTTAAAGAAAATTGTTGTATTAAATGATTTTATAGTGACTTTTACAATATATGCTCTAACGCATTATACGATCATTTCTTTTAAAATGATATACCTAATACCTTATAAGTAAGTTTATACAATATCAAAAATATAAATTTTATAAGACTTTTATACCTTTTGTATAAGAGTTCTATAATATACTATATAACTAACAGTTACAACATTATAAAATAGTCCCTTAAGCTTGAGCTTAAGCTTGTCTCATTGAAGCTGTATAATGTTGTATAATAAATATTGTAAAGCATTCAATTGCGTTGCATTATAAAACACTTTTTAGTTGTATGAAATTGGGATGAAATTGTTGTTTTATAAATCGCCATATTTAAATAAACAATTTTTGTACCGCTATCGCCACCATTATGAGCAATTGAGTTGGAGACATGAAACTATATTGGAAAATGTGACTTTATCATTATTTAGAGAATTATATTATGAAGGAATATCCATATGAAGTGATAAACTATTAAAATCATCAAAAAAAGTAGTTTAGGATATTCTATTTTCTTATTTTTTTGAGTATCTACTTGAAACTTAACCAGAATTGAAGCGCTTCATTTTCTTGCCAAATATATACCTATAAGCTATCAGTAAAATTTACGGCGCATCAAAATTTGTGCTATAAAACCATCCAAATGAAATTCTAATTGTTACTATCGATGTCCGCCCAAGCGGCCCAAGTCGTAGTGATAAGTCTCCATTTCTATAAATGAAATGTATGATGCACGTTCAAGTTGAAATATAAATTGATTCTGATATTCTTCACTAAAAAATGAAATGCTCTTATGAACTGCTTGATGACAAAATGTTTCCATTGTGCTCGAAATAACAGCATTATTGTTCATAAGAAACGTTTTTCAGTTGATATTAATAATATATCTTTATTAACATTTTGTCCATATACTTTTTTAACAAAGATCTTGTTTAATTTAAAAACATAACCTCAAAAATATACATTATTGTATTTCACTTATTAATTGCCACAAACTAAACAACAAAGGGAAAGGTGCAAGTCTTTTGTTGTTCAACTTTAACATGATTGGGGAATGAATGATGTTATAAAATTTTGCGATTTGCTCTGATTAAAAAGGAGGAAAACAGCGTACCCTTCAGCATTCCATATAATGTCTGTTAAATAAGAAATATTCAGTCATTTTTCATAATACAGGTATCTTTATAGCCTGCTTTTTATTCTAAAGATGCATCAAAATATCTATTATATCATCTCATGTAACAAGATTTAAAAAAAACATGCTTGGTAATATAAACTGGAGGATACAAAAAAACTAAATTGAGGTCAACCATTCGTCCAAAGTAATTTTAAGTATTCAACCAGCTAACTATACACTACACTTTAACAACAAAACGGAAGATATTAAAAATCTTCTTCTAATTTTTTGTGGTCGAAGAATTTCTCCACAATTATAATAAACATCGAAAGTATGCTAATTTGGTTGTTATTATTCAAGTGCGTCCTCAAACTTGACTTTGTCTAAATTTAATCTGCAATCAGTAAATAATTTTCACATGAAATTACTCATTATGATGATGTTTAAAATGTATATTCACGCATGTTAGCTTAATTTTATTCGAAGGAAGGTAGATTGTTTTGTAAAAATGACAGTGACTGAAGTTAATTAGGGATTAAGATTATATTTAAACTGAGAATAATCAATTCTTTATGCAATAAATAAGGGACTCAATAAACTAGCAAGACAAAAATTTCCAATAGTAATATGAGGGGACGAAGTACGTTTTGACTCAAAAGATGACTGTCCTTCTGGCCGGATAAATAATGTATAATTTTATAATTCACAAATTGTAAGACTTCCAACCAAATACCTTTAATATCAAATTGTATCTATTATTTGTGGGTCCTGAAAATTTCAAGACATTGTATACCGACCACTTACTAGTGTGATAATCACTATAATTTTACCAAGCCAAAAAAGGAAGGACCTGATAGGTGAAATTATACATATTAAATAAGTAGCGATCCAAATGTTTGAATCATTCGCTGTGACACAAAAAATATTGTAGACAGAAACATGTGAATGATAATACTGGGTGTGACAAACTCTCAGGTCATACACCTAACTGTTAATAAAGATTAAATTGGGCATGACGCGAATTTTTTCGCTAAAACCTTGAACTTATCGCAACTTTCACTTGAATTTCTTGTATTTCTTGTGACAGGTCCACGCAGATATTATTCGGAGCTCAGTTTACTAAATACCTACCGCAGATATTGTTAAAGATTTCGCTGGATAATTTCTATAAACGATTTGGATTTTAATTCATATCAATATTATATGGAATAGTCTTCAGTATGTTTGTAATAGATGAATCATAAGAATACTTAACCGATTTTATGAATTATTTCAGCTAGTCGTATATGTATAGTGTGGCAAACCTATTTTTAGCTACGCGGCATCAGTAAGGAGTCAGGAAACATGGCTGTTATCTGTCAATGGCGTACGGTATTTTATAAAAGTATTAAAAACATTTTATGATCAGCCGACAGCGTGTGACGTCATGTGGGAATCTCAATCAGTAATGTAGAATGCTAAATGTATGGGAAATACTTTGTTTGTGTTCAATTTTCATGCATATTTCAACTTTATGAATGATTATTCAAATGCGACATGGTTTTTTAGATATAATATGAAATAATATTTTATTATCAGTAACTTAGTTATCTTTTTTTGGTAAGTACAATCATGCTGGGAGTTAACAATGTACAAAACGTGTAGAAATTTGTAGGGAATATATATTTTTTACATTTTAAAAAGATTTGAGACAGAAATATTTATGGATGGTCAAAATTAAAACACAAACATTATTCTACAATAATATTTTATTTATTATACAAAAATCCTTAACAAAGATGCCACTGGGATACGAAACGAGCCAAAGGCGAGCGTCCTATGGTTAATACGAGTGTATTAATAACCATTACATGAAACTTGCATACACTATTTTTTCTACGAAAAAGAAATTTGGTTTTAAAAAAATATTTAAAAAAATGCACAAACCGGGTCTCGAACCTGGCCTGTACAGATCAAAAACAACATTATGAGGTGCCTTTGTTCATTGTGCTACGGGACTACATTATTAAACTAATATAAAACGTATATAGGTATGTTACTGTTTTACAAAATTAGTAATAAATTATTGTAAACAAAAATTAATAAGTTTAAATATGTATTTACCTTGGTCATTAAGCATTTTTGGTCTGCTCAGTAGTGGTTCTAGGTTTGAGGGCGCCCTAGGCCCGACACGATATGGCGCCCTTTTTCTTTCGTAAATATTATTTTGTTTTTTGAGTTTTTTATATACAAATGTTTATTTTTTCAACTTCTAGCCTCTAAATCTAACTTTATTTAGTTTTGTTGAGGTAGAAAAGTCGCCTTAAAAATTTTGGCGCCCCTCAAAATTTGCCGCCCCAGGCCCGGTCCTCACGGGCCTAAGCCTAAATCTCTGCTGCTCGATATTTCTTTTGAAAACTAACGCAACAAACTCAAACTATCATAAATCACACGAATCTCTTAGAAACTGTCGAAACATTCTACAGAAAATATTGGGTTTACCTACTTAGTTATTTAAAAATCTAGATTTGGTCAATTTTTCGGTTTCATAATGAAAACCAGTGTTATAGTGAGTATCATTATGAAACTGAAAATTGGCATTCAACTAATAACTTATAGTATAACCATTTTTTGAAATTTGTAAATTTTGACATATTCTCGTTCAGGCAGTTTTGAAAACTGATTTTTCTATTAATATCCCTTAATCGTATATACAAAACAAAAATAGCCTTATATTATAAAACATTATTAAATAACATCAATAACAGTAAATTAGTTGGTAATAAAATTCCAAATAAACGAATCAACTCAAGTAAAATTGAAATTAAAGCTAACAACACCTTGTATTGCATGAATCGAAATACTGATGAGAGGTGGTTGTAAATTTCTGGTTCCCGCGTGACGTAACTGCGCGGCTCGGACACAATTTGGAGTGGAAATCCGCATACCGTGAGTAAGTGTATCGTGGGTAGTATATGTTTATAGTACTCATTATTAGCATCAAAATGTCCGTCCAACCATTGTTTTTGACTCACAATAGGATCTATTATATAAGCAGTTGTAATGTTTATGGTTGTTGTCTTAAATTGTTACTAGTTGTTGGTACTTTTATTTATTCTCAAATAAAAATACATTCACTATTTAATTCACATAATACTGTATTCACTTGAACTTCGGTTAGTCCAACTTACCTCAGTGAAGTTCAAGTTATAATTATAAATATGAATGTAATTGTACCTGTCTCATCAAAATGCAAAGAGACAAAAATTGTTCAGCTTTCCATATCGGTAGGTATAATGCTATGGGTTTCACAGTATTATCAATAACTTTATAGCGTTTTGAAGCTTGACGCTTTTATATTTAACGCTGTATTAATTTGAAATGGCGCTCCACATAACCTCATTTGACACTTGAAGCTCTGAAAATGCACCTCAAGTATCAACCTGCAGTCTTCCATTTAAATAGATAATCGTTTCTCAGGCAAAAATTATTTTGTTAGCTATATTTATTGGTACTAGATTCATCCATTAGTCGATGCTATTCCTACAAAATGACTAATGATTGTTGAATTGTTTCAATGGTATAAAATTTGAATGAATCCGATTCTCACATTCTCACACACAATTCACAAAGCACAATAATTCTTGTTGACCTAGTGTTTTTATTGGATTTAATTACATGCTTTGTTCTATGAACTTTCGAATAATCAATTTTATGAATTCCAGAATCGGTTTTAGATTAATTACTCAGAATATTTTAGATATTTTTAGCCGGAAGTCATAGATTTCACATGTAGGTTTTATTAGTTTTGTGGACAAGTGATGCTACAAGCGTTTGCAATTTGGTGTTGACTCTCAACCACAGACCTTTGGCATTAAACTTGATGATTTTTTTTATTGACCGAGTATTTTTGGGTCTCATTTTTAAACAGAAAATTGTTTATTATACCCTTATTGATGTGGTGAGTTGGGGTTGAAATTCAAATTTGTCTATCTGCTAAACCTGAAAGGATCGATTTACAGTATTTCCCATGTGCGTTTTTTGAAAGAAATATAAATCAATGAATGTAATTCTGCTCTTAAGTCACACTTTTCCACCAGTTTGGAGCAAATGTCTTTTACAGCTAATATGATTGTATTAATTCTTGGAAAACTATGTGAGAAAGTGAGGATAAGTAAAAAAGTAGGTCTCTACACAAATATCAAATTTTCAAAATAAATCTTCAATAGCAGAAAGTTTTAAAATTTTTTACGTGGTGGAGTGTAGGTTATGAACAAAACTGCCAGGCTGGACCGCCACAAAATCAAATTGTTTGTGCACTCTACAGTTACGTAATGAGTTTATTCTTCTCCAAGTGCGATGGCACCACGTTGCAATGATTTTGATTGGTATGTTCACACTTGTCCCAAATTCACACTTATCCCACTCTACTATAAATGATGCATCAACAAACCAAAAATACAATTAGCTGAAGGTTTGTATGATTGGACGAGAATTATTAAGGGCGATTTTTGTTAGTTTTTATAAAAATTCAACTATTTAACTAACACAAATCCAGGTCATATATTTTAAACGAAAAAAAAGTATTTCGTTAAACTGAATCTAGTTTACAACCAGTTACATCTTTTCAACAACTTTTATCCGCTCTTTGTCTAGAAGTAAATATTTTTTTTAATAACCATATTTACATTCAAAGACTGCGATGGAAATAAAAGAAAATACCGTTAGAATTTCACTTTCAGCTTCCAACTTTCCTTGCAAATGCATCATTTCCAAGTTTGTTGGATTCTGTTAATATATTTATTATTATGATCCACTTTAACTTATTTAGAAAAGAAAACAATGGAATTAGAGAGTACTTTCTTATAGTGGCAGATGTTGGGATTCACACATTTTCTTATTAGTAGATATTCTATTTCAAAGGAATAAAATAATTTATATGCGGAGCTATATTAAATTGAATTTAAATATTCACAATGCTAAACATGTCTTAGAACTATAGGGCATGTCCACGACAGTTGACATTGACAATACTTGGGTGGTAAAACAATAAACAATAGACATGATGAAAAATTATCAAACAACTATTAACCCATATTATATATTATTAAATATGCAAGCTCA
>CAJUYG010005510.1:0-13764 GCA_910591675.1 Galerucella calmariensis
AATGTGTGAGAAAACTTAGCAGTCAATCAAAATTTTTTCTGGTGAAATGATTTACACAGCTTTAGCAGATGATATTTGTTAACTCTGAATTTTTGGATTATGCTGCATTTACCCCAATACCAGGAACTTGAATTTAATTTTTGTACCATGTCCCGTGTTAAATACTTTCGTTCCAGAAGCTTCGTATCTTCTTTATGAGCTACTAGTTTGACTGGGGGGATTTTCAGTGGTTGTGATGCTTGTATTATATTCTATCCAAAGTGCTTCTGTGTTACCCCATTACGATCTCTGTCAAATCATCCGTATACCTGTAGCTGTAAGTTTCCCTATTGCGTCTCGCTCTTCCAGGAGTTCATCTATTTCTTGAAGATAATATCCCTTTCTGTAGGCGTTTCTTCATTATCAATACATCCATGGAATCCCGGATAAACGTTGATTCTTTGTGCTGTGGAAAAGCATAATATGTTTTCCAAACACCTTATATATGTAGTGGCTTCACGCCTTGCAACAGCAGTTATCATGAAGTCCAAGAAGGAATGATCAAACGCCTTTGCTATGCATGTCAACTGTTATGCCACCGAGAAACAAAAGATCTATTGTGTGGCACAACGACTTGCTGGATTTATATACCACGTTGATTAATCGTTTCTTAACCAAGCGGTATGCGGTAGAGGCCCTACGATGAAATTTCGCGAATAACTGATCACAAGTTTGTTGAACAGCTGGTATGGTATTGTGAGCTATGTGTCCGTACTATTCCTTCTTCCTACGAAATGGAAAGAGCACCTCACAAAAGATGACAAGTAAGACAATGCTGAGATAAATTCAAGACACTTCTTCACGTATTCACATGATAATAACAAAAATTTATATAATGTCAAAAGTGACATTTGTATTTCTCGATCAGTTTGAAATATAATTTGCATTTTGGTGGAATTGTTTATTTATTACTTTTTATATTGTTATGTTTGGCTTTGTTCATTAAGAAAATATAAATAAACTTTGTTCCTTTTGTGTAATGAATGGAGTAATATATTATTTAGGACCCCTCAAATGTATGTAGGGCTAAGCCGTCGGTAGGTAATTTACTCACCGACGTGTTAGACTTAGAAAGCAGTAAACCCAACCTACCGTCCTGACAACCAATGCTGTAAATAAACAAAAAAGATCGATCGCGCAAAAAATATTAGTCCTACAAAATATAAGGTTTTGTTAGGGAGTCACCCCTCTCCAATATGTATCATAGACAAGGTCATGAAAAATAATTACTAACCACATGATTTCTTTTCTATTCGTTAGCTAACATTTGCAAAGTTTACCACCCACATTGTTCTACAAATTGCGTGGATTTTTTTCTTATCAGTAACTGCAGGACAAAGGTATCACGTGATAGGTTAATATATTTTTCGTGCAAATAAAACAATATCCTACAAAAAAAAGGTATGTTTTAATAGTCCTACAGGATTTGTTATTTTTGACTAAACAAAATAAAAGGAAATACCTTTATATAATATATTATACAGGGTGTTTTCGAATGACACTTACAACGTTTGCATGTGAATACCTCTCGTGAAATAAAACAAAATGACATGGGAATTGAGGGGTCCAGCCCATTCACATTCAAAAATACGGTGTGTTTAAGATATGAAAAGAAAATGTATCAATTTGATCACTTTAAAATGGATGAATACATTGATTTGACATTGGGCAGAATTTTTTTGAATGTGGAAGGGTATATTTTTCAATGTTTGATCCAGTGGTTTAAATTTGGAAAAATATGTCAATTTTCCCCTCTCATTTTATAGGCCACTGGCATTGGAAGCTATTTTTATCTTACAATGGTTAGAATATGTAACACGAACTACGGTGAAGATTTTTAAAAATATTTGTCCAAACTTATGATTTATTAACAGAAAAAAACTTGAGAGGTGTCAAGGGACACCCGGATGGAACGAAGTTCCTTTCGATTAAAGGAATTGTACATATACATACACACACCGAAACATTTATATATATATATATATATATATATATATATATATATATATATATATGTACTCTGTCTGTCTATTCTTTCATACACGTCATAGATACGCGGGACTTTGTAAACACAACAACAGAGTGTATATATACAGGGTGGAGCACTATGAACGAACTTTTCTCTGCCGTCTAAACGGCAAATATAATTAGAAAAAATAAGACGTGGAATTATGTAGATCACTTAGGACTATAATTTGCAAATATTTTGGAATATACAGGGTGTTCCAAAAAAGCGTGCCGTATCAAAGTTAGGTTCCTTTAAATGAAACCCCTGCATTTTATCACATTTTTGAATTGTACTATTTAAAATAATGTAAGTTCATCAACATTTCCCTATACCTATCTAGTTCAGTTTCCAGGATAAATCGATTTTACATAATTTGTAGACCCTCCGAAAAAATACAATAACTTCAAAATAAAAACGAATAACCACATTTGCTTTACACCATCTCACTAGAAGCTTTTGACATTCCGTTTCCAATATTTACTGGTATGCCATCATATACAGGGTGTTTTTAATATGACAGAATAACACTAACCATTTAATACATTAATTTCTGGCTTAATTTAAATTGAACACCCTGTATCTGTTGGGTCTGTTAAACGTGCGAATTTATTACCTTTCAGTTGGTATTAGGGTTGCCTTTATCTAACTCTGTTAGTGCTCGAGAAATTTCAAATTTGTTTTTTTATTTGCGGACATCTAGTTAGGTAGCTATGACATGATTCTCCGTTGGAAAGTTTTTAAAAATTTCAAATTTGTTATTTTGACAGTAAGTGCTTTGTTGTATGATTTATTATTGATAAATTAAAGGTCTCTTGAATAAGAATTTTATTAAGGATAAGTACACTATTTTTGGGCATACAGATACAATAAGCTTCAAAATTATAAAAAAATAACTAGGTACAAAAAATTCAAAGAAGGTGTTCAAAGTGACGCCCATCTTGTTGAATACAAATTTGAACCCTCTTTTGAAAATATTTATTGTTCACTTTCTTTAACATTTCTGGTGTTACTGTTTGAAACGCTCTCCTTATCCTATCCTTCATGTTCTCAGGAGAGGTTGGCTTTGTATTGTAAACAATACTTTTCATGTAACCCCGAAGAAAATAGTCTAATGGCGTCAAGCATGGGAACCTTGGCGGCCAAAGATAAGGACCCCCTCGCCCATTCCATTTTTGTGGAAGAATATTGTTCAGGTAACGCCGGACAATTATACTGTGATCAACAGACGCACCATCTAACTGCAGCCACATTTTTTGTCCTGTAGATAGTGGAACTTCATCTAAAAGTTCGGGTAGTTTGTTACGTGAAAATTTACGAAATTTTCTTCCAGTTAGCGTTAAGTTTTTTTACTAATCTTATTGCAAAGTTAATGATTGAGTACCCAATGAAATTATGATTTAAGAGACCTTTAATTTATCAATAATAAATTATACAACAAAGCACTCACCGTCAAAATAACAAATTTTAAATTTTTAAAAACTTTGCATCGGCGTATCATGTCATAGGTAACTAGATGTCAGCAAATAATTGAATATTAAAAAACAAATCTAAAATTTCTCGAGAACTATTAGAGTTAGATACAGGCAACCCTGATACCAACTGAAAGGTGATAAATTCACACGTTTAACAGACCCAACAGATACAGGGTGTTCCATTTAAATTAAGCCAGAAATTTATGTATTAAATGGTTAGTGTTATACTGTCATATTAAAAACACCCTGTATATGATAGCATATCAGTAAATATTGGAAACGGAATTTCAAAAGCTTCTAGTGAGATGGTGTAAAGCAAATTTGGTTATTCGTTTCTATTTTGAAGTTATTGTATTTTTTCGGAGGGTCTACAAATTATGTGAAATCGATTTATCCTGAAAACTGAACTAGATAGGTATAGGGAAATGTTAATGAACTTACATTATTTTCAATAGTACAATTCAAAAATGTGATGAAATACAGGGTGTTCCATTCAAAGGAACCTAACTTTGATACGGCACGCTTTTTTGGAGCACCCTGTATATTCCAAAATATTTTTAAATTATAGTCCTAAGTGATCTACATAACTCTACGTCTTATTTTTTCTAATTATATTTGCCGTTAAGACGCCAGAGAATAGTTCGTTCATAGTGCCCCACCCTGTGTATATATACTCTCTCGAATTCGTAAACACAACAGCGTATAGGCTTGCTAAATACATACGTTCTGGAATTGTGATATTAAAATATGATTTGTTTTTGAATTTATTAAAATTATGACGCGTACACTAGCTAAACAGACAAAATGTGGAGATTATAATGCGTATGACTTGGTTAGCACAATAATAAAGAGAGGTTATAGTGCGTACTTGCTAAAAATACAAAAGCATTTACATCTGTATATAATCGCACATTGCAGCATGTAATACCTTTCTTCGCATCTAATACACATGAGAGCTCATGGCAGCATGTGTTGAATGCCTTGATATAGACGCGTAGGTTGATGGTTCGCACCCGGACTATGGTGGAAATATTTTAAAAAAGCTTCCTATATCAAAAAGTGTCGTGACAACTTTTGGTAGGAATTTTATCCGTCTAGCCCCCTTTCACAACGCGCGATAAGGAACTTCGTTCCAAAAAGTTAGAAAGAATCCATGCTGCTACAGCAATCAATTATCTCCGGCAATAGCCAGTCTTTTGCAGGTGTGCGATTGCCAATAAGAAAACATTGCAAATTATGCATAAATATAAATAGACGAAATTTTGAACATCTCTTGTGAGCTGTTGGCTACCTAATTCTTTTGTCAATAAAATCACAAGTTTGGACAAATATTTTCAAAAATCTTCAACGAATTTTTAGACGCCTTGATGTTTCATTATTAGTTTCTGTTACTTTTATATTTTAACCTTTGGTAGTTATTAAATAAAAAAAATGCAAAAAACAAATGTTTTCATTTATTATTAAAAAGTGATTATGCAGACTTGATGAAAACATTAAATAACTGGAAAACTGCAAATTTTTTGATATGTAAAGGTTCTGCGTTTTTCACGTGAAAATTATAGAGGAATACGAAATTAAATTAAAATATCTGCAAATGCCAGTGGCGTGAAAAATGGGAGGGAGGAGGTGACATATTTTTCCAAATGTTCACCACTGGATCAAGAATTGAAAAATGTTTTCTCATCTTAATATGTCCTTTTATATATAAAAAAACCTGCCAAATGTCAAATCAATTTATTCATCCATTTCCATCATGAACTTATTCATAATACATGCTGGAGTGGGAGAGTCTCTAATAAAACCTCATATTTTGTAGGACAAATATTTTTTCACGTAATTAAGATAATTTTCTCGATAATCAACAAAAAAAATTCGGTTAGTAATAAATCTTTTTAATTCGTCAAATCAACATAATAATATGTCATCCCTATTATCTTAGTTATAAACCACAATCGAGAATTTTCGTACAAGAATTTGTTGGGCGTCTCATTGAAACGAAGCTAATCTCGAAGATTCAGCTTGATAGTAATTATTTTACGGTAAGTATTGGTACTACATTTTTTGAGCGTAGGACCAAGATGACATACCACGCAATTTGTAGGACAATGTGGGTGGTAAACTTTGCAAATGTTAGCTAGCCAATAAAAAAGAAATCAGCTGGTTAGTAATTATTTTCCATGACCTTGTTTATGATACATGTTGTGGAGGGGGGACTCCCCTACAAAACCTTATACTTTGTAGGACAAATATTTTTTCTACGACAACCTTGATAAATGTTCATTTTATAACCGTAACTTCAATCATAAACAAGCACATTTTGTACAGAATTTCATTTTTGCATCGGCTGCTAGGCAAGCTGCTAAGCAGCAAATGCGAAATTGAATATTTCGTGTTAGGTTTAGGTTCACTCTAAAATCACGAAGAATACGGCTTGTCAAATTATGACTTCCCCGTCAAATTGATGAAATGTCAGCAGATCGTTTCTGTCAAAGTTTTAGTAGGTAACGAGTAATTTATAGTTGTTTCCTATGAATACATTTTTATAGGCTTCTATTTCTGTGTACCTATTAGAAATAGCAATGAAGAAAATATTTACATATTTCTTCAATTTATATTTTAATTCTGATAGAAAGCCCATTATAAGCGGCAAATTCGGAGTAATGAAATATTGTCAGTTCATTTATTTCAAAGTTTTTGCAATATATTATGCATGTATTAAACATGAACGATATGTTGTCATAGAAAAAGTATAGTATGCAATTCGCAACAAAATGGGCATCATTTTGTGCTCATTGCATAATATACTATTTTCACGTTATTTAGATAATTATCAGTAGTAATAACCTAAGGACATTGATAGTTGTTCGGAAAAATTTTATGACAGATTTCGAAAGCTTGTTGCTTGGAAAAAGACCGACGCCGTAGGCGGAGGTCTGTTGCCTATTGATGAAAACTGTACACTGGTGTCATTTGTACCAAAAATAATAAGACGGTCGTATCATTATCAACCATGCATGATCAAGCTGAAGTTGATGATGAGACAAAAAAGCCCCAAATAATCCTATTTTATAATGAGACAAAAGGGGGTGTCGATACGTTCGATCAGCTATGTCATTTGACAACTGTTGCAAGGAAAACGAGAAGGTGGCCACTTAGAATTTTGTATGCCATGCCTGATACAGCCGGAGTGAACTCTTACGTAATTTACAAATGCAACTCGAAAGAGAACAAAATTCAGAAGCGGTCCAATTCCCTAAGAAATCTTCCTTTCTCACTGGTTGAGGAACATTTGAAAAGTAGGTTACACAATCGCTATCTACCTAGAGAAATAAAGAACAATACTCTCGGTATACTAAAATGCGACGAATCAGAAGACACAGAAAAATAACCAGTGAATCCGATGGCTCGATGTGCAATTTGTCCAAGAAAAACAAATAGGAAAGCCCGACAGACGTGTGAGCACTGCCACAAAGGGGTATGTGGTGAACACCCCCGTAGCATCTGCATTGATTGTAAATAGTCGTTAAAAGCTTTTCTATTTTATTTCTCTACAATTTATTGTTTTTTGTTCATATTTTTTATATTTTACCTTATAAAACATTTTAACTTTGATTTTTGGAAAGAATACTTCAGATGTTTAATTTTCAAAATCTATTTTAATTCTAGCACATAATTTGTGCGAATTTTGTATTTTTCAAAATAAAAACTATGTTTAAATTAATATTGTGTTGTGTATTTTTTTAAAATTTTGTATTCAATTCCAAAAATATGGATATTGTGTACCGGTGTCGCTTTCGACGCCACCTTGTGGATATTGTAACTACAATCACCTTGTGGTTCTAGGGTTAACACATGTTTCCTAACAAAAGTAATTTCAATGTCCAATGTATTAAAAATTGTTATCCCTTCCTTCCATGGCTGCAACATTTTAGGTATTCCGTTCTTTACCTTGCAATCCATTTGATGAAGTATCTCAACTCAAATAATATATTGTGGTGAATTATTTAGGTATCAAGAAAGCTTGTGAGAGAAATTAAATGGTGATAATTCACTACTGGCAATACACTCAACATTCCTGAATTGTTATTCTCCGTTATCAGTTGAATTAAAGGCAACACCATTCGTCGCAAAACTATGCTGAAAGGGGTAAAGAACAACATTCACTCTGAAGTTAATTAAAACACTCCATCACAATAAACTTTAATCTAATTCAATACAGATGGCGAAAGCTATAGAGTTCATATACCATGCTAATTTCTCCCATTAGCTTCACTATCAGACTTGGCTATTTGGGAGATTTGCTATTATATATAGGGGGATATGTTTGGAGTTAAATTGAGAACTGTTTGGAATTGCTATATTTATCTTTATGCTGCTAAAAGATTATGGAAGACTTTAATTTCATCACAATATCAAGTTTTTGTGTGCCAGCTTCCACGATTCTCTTGAAATGGAGTTGTTGAAATTTGAGACCACAAATCAATTGAATTTTAATTGATATCGGCGTTTCAATATACCTTCCACTTCGTAATTATTATCATAACTTTGTTCGAGATTGTCGAGCTCTAGCCCAGGAAACCTAAACATTTATTATTCTATCTTCTGTATGTTCCTTGTGGTATATTATTCATTCTTTTATTAATTTCTTGGGAAATTAAACCACAATATTTTCAAATTCTTTATTTCAACGTTTCGGTAGCGTTCCAGCTACCGTTGTCAAGAAAAAATAAGTAGAAATTAATTTTTATCCCTAACTGACACAACAAAAAAAATTTGACAAATAGACAATCAAAAATTATTTTGAAGTTTAAGACTGCAAAATTTTGTTATCAAATTTTTATTACGGTCCATTCATAGTAGATCATATCTGTGGCAAAATGTGAAATGAAATATTTCATTTTATAACATTCCAACGATATGATAGTCTACTAGAAATGGATCCAGTGAAGTGCACGTTCCAGGAACGGTTTTTATTGGGGTAGCGCGTTTTTTTCGCTTATATTGGAAATGTTGTTAATAAAACGCGTTTCTTGATAGTTTTTTTGTGTATGAATATTTAAGTTTTTGAAATATGTATACTCAGTTTTGTGATTTTGTGTATTGAAATGTGTATCGATTAACAACTATTCAAATTATGAATCATGAGAAAACCTGGATAAAAACTTATGATGCTATCCTGATAACGCAGGTAATTGATTATTGGAAATTTCTCTTTCTAACATTGGTAACCAAATTTGACTACATTCGGCTGAAATACTAGCTACACATTTATCTGCATTTAGTTGTATTAAAGCACTTCCTTCGATTTTCCGTCTTTCATTATTGGGTTCTTTTAATATTATTTTTGATGAATCCCATTGAATTTGATGACGCTCTTCCCAAGCATGTTTGCAAATAGCTGACTTAAAGAATTCCCTATCTTTGATATATTTTTTGTGTTCGTTTATTCGTACTTTCAATGGTCTAGATGTTTCACCTAAATAAAATTTGTCGCATTCACATGATATTTGATATATGCAGTTTTTTGAAGATTGTTCTTCATTCTTTGGTTTCGTTTTTGTTATTATTTTTTTTATTATTCTGGCAGCCGTTATACAAGTTTAAAACGATTTTCCATCATTTTTATTCTCGAGCAAACTTTTGAATCTGAAGTTGAGAGATACGATAATATCTTCAGTACCTGTCCATTAAAGTATTTCCTATCAGGCAGAATTTCCCACTCCGGCATTCTGCCCCGTTGAAATATTACAATATTTACAATGGCTCGGAATTAAAGAGTACATGCATCCATATTTCCTACAGTTTTTGGACAATTAATTTCCTTTTCGCATAAATAATATTCCAATAATCCTCAATAAGTCACCAAGATAAGATAAAGAATGGATCTACAGAGCTGGACCGAATAGTTTCTCTTTCTCCAAAAGTGCATTCAAGGTCAATGCAAATGAATCCTGATTTAGATTAATTCGAACTTTTATGCGCTTCCGGTAAGTAAGCTATCCAGAATACTCCAGTGGGAACGGAGAATACATAAAGTCAGTCCTCACCCTGTGAATTTCGAACCGTTGGATGTATAATGATGAAATTTGGAACGGTGATATACGACCCCATTCTGCCTTTTTCAGACACATCAATGACAGTACTAAATGTTACATGTAACAGCTGGGCGAGCACTTGGGATATTTTCGTAAACAGAAATGATAGTCGAGTGATACCTTATATTGTTGGTCTTCTTATGGGGAATACATTCCCCAGATTCAAGACATAAGGTTAAATAGTATCAAAATTGGAACCAGTAACAACGATTTTTGCGTTTATTCACATACTATAAGATAATTGTTGTGAACTATTCATGTTCAAAAACAAAACATTATGTGAAAGTTGACAAATAACATTGAACCAACCCCAACCTTGGAAATTATAATTATTTGTATAAAACGTGAGAACACAAAAAAATTTAAAAAATACTTGTTACTTTAGCAGATGTAAAAAGAGACCATCAGGAATTTCCTGACAAATCGATATTTTGCGAGTGAATCCTCATTTGATGTTGTGAAGCATATGTGGCGTTATTCTTTAACAAACCTTCGTATTTTGTTTTCCAAGTCCATTCAGTGATCCGGGAGCCGTTTCATACACTTCGGGTTCGACAAATCGACCTATCCATGGGCATAAACTTGTGGTGTGGTTACTATGTCCACCAAAACTATTATTCACATTTTTTTCTAATGTTCTCATGGTTTTTTATAATTCTTTACTCCTGGAAGACGGAAACGCGCTAATTGGTAGTTTGAAATAGGTTTGTTCAATCTGGCATTTATGAATAATAATTGTGGTATCGAATGGGGTGCAAACTAGAACTGCTTAATACTCAAACTCGAATAAAAAATAATTTATGAACTAACACATCGAAGTTTTGACGATATTTCCATCTCAGTCTACTATTGTCCACTTCCACTTGGTAAAGTTTTTGTCCTGGTCAACAACGAAATATATCCAGCTGGAGCTGAAAGAAATACAGCGCTTGCCCGAACGATATCAGGAACGATTTTATCGCTAGCTGAATGATCGAATGGAGCATTTGAGGTTGAGAATCGCTGTGGTAACGTTGGGGGCTTCGTGGCCAAGGAGGTTTGGGTCTGGGTTCGGATCCCAACGGCATGCTTCGTTCTAATTCCGATGCAACTCAATAATCTTACTCCTTATCACATTATTGCCTGCTTTTTCATCAATTGATCCATCGATATCAAGTCAATAGTTACACCATTGCTTCATAAATACTCATAAAATGAATAGAATGGAACAATCACACTGTTCATCGAAATGAGTAAATAATTTTCGCAGTACCACCCACTTAAAAGGTCATTTACACGTCAGCCCTGTATATAATCATGATTGAAATAACAAGGTATAGTTTTGCGTGATACTATCTGCTATCACTCAATTTAATGAAGGAAAAAAGTCGATTATGAAAAACCAAACAGCTTACTCGGGAATATTTGCCTGCTAATGTTCGTTGCCCGTAATTTACCCCCCTTAGAGATAGCTATCGATCGGATAGACGTGGTTGTTTGGCCATTTGGGTTTCCCAATGAAGCGTTTCTATTCCGAAGTAACAGACATCTCTCTATTTCCGGTCCATTAACGAGACCACTAGGAATTACGATCGAATTAACACCAAGGAAAATGGTGTTCAGGTGAAGAAGTCATCTATATGAAAGTCGATACAGTAATTTTGAGTAAACTCATTATGTATATCAATCTGTGGAGTGTATTAAGAGATATTTTGTTTCTGATTGAATACTTTCAATTATGAAAATTGTTTTTTTTTTCTGTTACATTGCAGATCAAAACTTTCACATCCTGATGTTGAATAAAATAAAATCGTTCACGAACCTTTGCGGGCAATAAATTATAATTCTAGCGATGCTCTATCTAAGGCACCTGCTTCAATAAAAACGCCTTTATCTGCACTGAAGGATATAATAGAAAATCCAAGCGTTCACAGAGAAGCGACAAGTGGTTCTGGTATATCGAGAAATGTTTATGAAACTGATTTGGAGTTACTAAGAACAAAAATAGTTTGGACTCTTTTCAATATGACCCAATTGATGTGCGAACCTTGTTTTAATTATTATCAGGACTACAAAATAAGGCTTTGAATACAAAATAATGTCTCACTATCAGAACACAGAACTCAACTGTAATACTTCGAAAACTAGAACTAGCCTATGTCAATTGTCCCGCTTTTTATACCTTTCACATGTTCCAGGGAGTTCTCGATTTTTCGATGACATTTCTATACTTCAAGATGTATGTCTTTTTCTATTTCCTCCTCCTTTCTATTTTCTCCTTCACGTGTCTTTGGTGCAGGTTCGACGTAACAATACTTCTGACATCTATTGATAATACACTCTACTCAAATATGACAATTGTTACAGAAAACTGTCATCAACTGAATATTGTTCAATTGTCTTACATAATGCTTTCAAGTTTGTTTACTATACATATATTGAATATAGGAGATATGGATCCATCACCTAGGTATTTAATTTTTTTTTAATGGTGAACCATTTTACCTATTTAAAGCACGCATCAGCGTGTTTAACATGTGTTTAAATCGAACTTTCAAAAACGCGAGTTTTTTAAAGTTACCATGGCAACATCAACAACTCTAGAAACGAAGTGGTCTAAATCAGGGTAGGGATCTCTGAAGGCGCGAGGGTGCTGCCACATAGGGAGTCCCGTCAGTACTAAAATTTCTAGTTTAGTGAGAACTGTAACGCTGTTAGTGGTAGCTGCAGATTCTCCCACATATAGGTATGAGCGCTGGCATCCTAACGTGTTATCTATGATCCTAGCCTGACAGCTGCCTGACAACTGTAGACCAACGTTTTACGACGTGTATCGTGAGTTTGTCCAGTTCTCGTTTTTAGAAATCATTTTGCTTATTTGTGTGTGTGTATGTGTGTTGAGTATTCGTAGTTGGTTTTAATTGTATAGTGGGACTTTCCATTTATTGTATTTTTTTTTTCTTCAATAAAATATATAAACTTGATGATAATTGCTCTTTTTCCTCACTTCAGGCATTATATGGTCCATTTTTTGACATTTCATTCAATTTTACTTGACTATTTGATTGTTATTATTGTAATATCAATTTAATGTTGAGTAACTTTAAATGAAATATCAAAAAATTGACCATAAATGTCATTTGCAATAAAAGTAAAATTACATTTATTTTGAATATGCCGCCAAAAACTGCCAAAAAACAGAAATTACAGGAATCTTTTTTTTTCGGCTGTTAGCGAAGTTCACAACCATCTGATTTGTGTTAGAGGTACTGACGGGACTCTCAAGCTGGCGCCACCGGAGTACTTTGTAACGTCAAAACCTTCATTCGAACAATATTTAACAATTTCAATTTTATAAATGAGAGTGGAAAGTACAGTTGGTATTGCTTGAGATGATAATATTCCGATTTTCCAAATCGGAGGAAAAATGGTATTCAAATTATTGAATTTTAAAGACAAAATGCAAATTAGTTTATGCTCATTTCCATGTCAACGCTAGGTAGCATCACGAATTCAACCATTCTACATTATAGCTTCTTATTTCCATTCCTTGTTGTTGTAGTAGTAATAGATACCAGTATTCATAATTTCAAAGTGCACCGACGAAAAAAAATAGCGTGAAGTATTCGTGGATAACTAGTCTCTAAAACACTTGCTCTATTTCGAGCACTCCGGCTTCGCCGTCGTGCTCGAAAAGTCGCGCGTGTTTTGTAGACCTTAATTATTCACTTATACTTTAATAAACTATTTGTTTTGAGTAGAATAGAGAGTGTTCCGGTTCCAGTATTTTCAATTAATCAAATATGGGGTTCCCGACGAATTGCAACTGAAGGGTAAATAGTTGGTTTTCGCCAAGCTTATTGTTAATACTTTGGGATCAAGATATTTTCCAATAGATGAATAAAATCTTGTCCGGTTTGATTTGAGATACCGGAAAATTTGGTAGCTGACATATTTATTATGGAGATTCCTATACAGGGTGTACCAACCTTACGACAAACTTCGGTATATGGGTTATTTTGAGAGATATTAAAAAATGTTATCGACAAAAATAGTAGATGTGCTGAAGGTCTATATTTTGGAATTATATCGAACTATACAGAGTGCTGCATAACTCCGTTACAAACCAAACATATAATTTTTCGAATGGGAACCACTGTATATTATACCG
>CAJUYG010005511.1:0-13762 GCA_910591675.1 Galerucella calmariensis
TATATATATATATATATATATATATATATATATATATATATATATATTGTGATGATCTGAAAGCAGGTGAATCCAATTTAAGGCGAAGAATCTGTAATTAAAGGAAACAACCATGTAATAAATCAATTCACCCTGAATAGGAATCAATTTAAATTTAAAAAGAGAACAATTTCAACAAATAAATAATAAACATAAAATATCTTTATAAACCTTAAATAAATAATTTTATAATTGATACATGTTAGGTAAAATGTAATAGATATTATAGTTAAATTAGATCTATGTAACTCATCTCAAAATTCAGTGAAGTGACAGTGATTAACCGCGAAATGAATCAACCGATTAAAAAAAAGTGTAGTTAATAAGGAACATTGATATAATGAACATGTGAAAGGACCTTTATATCCATAGAAGTCAATTAAAAATGACACTAAGACAATTAGATCACAGGGAAAGTCGCCTGTGAGAGGATAAACAAGAAAAAAATTGAAAGTTGTTGATTTTGGAACTAGAAGGGAGAAGGTGCAGAAATTTAAAAAGAAAAATTAAAAACTGAAAAATATAAAGTAAAGTGCCTCAAAATCATACCAAACTAACAGAAAAACAAAGAGTACTAACCGTGTAAGAGATCTCATCATTTGATTATCTTCTAGAAAGCGGTAAGCTTTGTTATAACCTATATTTCACCTTGACTGGAGATAGCATCCCAGAAATTTCAAAGGATATTGTATGCAGTTTGTTCCTGAGAAAGTTCAGTTTACTTTCTATAATAGTGTGTATGAAATCAACAATCAATTCCAATTAATTTATATCCCACATAGCAGAGAAGAGGATTTATTAGAATCAAGTTCCTGAAATAGATAACCTATAAATTTATTCATCGTAAAAACATTCATGTCGCAATTGCATATTTCTTTTATAATAAGTTAGTTAAGTTTTTTAATATTAGTAGTTATAAATAGAAAGGAAGCTTACCTTAATAATTCAGATAATCCAAAGCAATTAAACAATTCCTTTTCACGTAATTCCAATCTAAAACAACACATGGTAAAGTCTGTGCGCATGTTCAAAGTTTCAAGTTTCGAATCATTCTATTGGTATTACGAGGGGAACGTGAATTTTAAGATAATAATAAAGGGTGGGAAATAATAATAAAATAATTAAATAATAAAAGGATAAGGAAACGGAATATTTAGTTGCTGAGGATAATAAGAGAAAATGGAGTTTTTAATAAAAAAGGAAAGGTTTATAAAGTAGGGAAATAATTCTTCAGTTTTTTTTTTTAAATTTATTAAAATACATAAAAAATTATATATTAAACGTTTTTCAAAAACTATTAAATCATTTGATCAGACTTTAATTTGAGGGAACCGCAACTTGGGAGAGAGAGTCAAAATTGTTTTTTTTTAATAGCTAGCCGAATTCTTCAAACAAAAATTTAAAGTAACTATACCAATCTTTTGAAAAATAAAGGCGCCCAAAATAAATAATAATAAAATATAACAGAATAATAAAAATCTAAAAATAATAAGAGATACACCACCCCAATTAAAATATTACAATATATATATATATATATATATATATATATATATATATATATATGTTTAATTCAAATGTCGAAAATGAAGATCCAACACTTACGGATATTGGCCGAAGATATTGGCCGAAGTGCTACAACTGTGAAACCATTTAGCCGAGGAAGTCAGTATGTTGACATTGATTACATCAGCGAAATTGTTGATAGCAGTAGCAACAATATTTATTATTGTATAAGTAAATGTCAGGCTTCATTTATATTTCGCAAACAGTATGATGATCATGTTGCTCTAAATAAAACATCTGGAGCTATTACCAAGTGTAGCTGTGGATGTAAGCAGTCGGCTTTAGGCAAGTGTTCACATGTTGCCTTATTGCTTTTTTTAGCGAAGTATGTTGAGCAATTTGGTAACGTTCCAACCTCCACAACTGGTAAACCCAAAGATTGGGGAAAAGGATCTAGCATCCGTAGTCCAGGCAATATTGTTGGTAAATATTAAAAGATATAATCTTTCGAAAAGGACAAGATTCAATCCTTTAACAAATAAATATAAGCGAACCATTGATATCAATAATTTCTTATCACATTCAAGCCGCGTCCACATTATGTCGAATGGTGTCGATCGACAAGGTCAATCGACAAATCTCATTCGACATGTTCGACTTTCAGCTCGTCCACATCGTCAGTATATGTGGACGTGTTGACCGATATACATCGCCGACATCAAAACTGAAAATACTTTGAATTCGTTTTGCGTCATTACAATTTTCAATTATGAGTGATGAAGAAGATGCTGTAGTGGCAGCTGCTGCTGCAATTATTATTGCAGTTGTTGGAAACCAGCAACAGCGTTTTCGTCGACCTGGAAGATTTTGGGTACGACCCAGCCTCGTCAATGGTAGGAAAAAATATCATACAAAGGAATTTATAAAGTATCAACTGCTAGATGAGGTTGACGAGTTGAGCCTGGAATACAGATGCGACGCGGGCTTCAGAAACTTTTTTAGAGTGAAGAGTACCGATTTTGAAAATTTGTTAAGAATGATAGCACCAAAAATAATTAAAAAAGATACGTCATTCGGAAAAACTATTACCGTGACCGAGCGCCTTGCAGTAACGCTAAGATTCTCAGCCACTGGGGATTCATACACACACTGGGCTACCTCCTTAATATTCCAAAGCAAGCGATCTCTAGTATCGTACTATCAGTCTGTGATGCCCTGGTAGAAGCGCTCCGAGATTTTGTCAAGGTAAGAAAAGTTTAACTAAATCCATGTACTCGTATTTGAGATTTTTTATTTATTTACTGAAACTGACAACATTTTAAACTTTACAAATATATATTATACCAAGTTTCATACAGGTCTTCTCGAGCTGTTCTTATGTTATTCTCAAGTTATTCATAGAGAAAGAAGCTGGTCGTCAAAGTCAGTTGCGGAAATGACATTTTCACTTGTTGAGGTATGAGATGGAGCAGGCGAAGGTGACGGTGAGGTATAGGATAAAGACGAATGTAGTGAAGTTAAGCTTTGTGTGGATGGCGGAGATTGAAAATTTAGTTGACCATAAAAAATGGGTTGCGAATTTAAAGGTGGTTGAAAAGTTGGTTGTCCATGAAAATTGGCTTGCGAATTGTAAGGAGGTTGAAAAGTTGGCCATCCAGAAAAATTGGGTTGCGAATTGTAAGAGAAATGTCCCATCTCTGCCTCAAATAATAAATTATTAATCATCTGTTGTGCCCTAAACCTTGCTTGTGGTGAGGTAATGTTTCTCAGCTTAATGGCCACCTGTTCTCCATATAATGTATATTTATCTGTCATTCTTCCTTGTTTGAATCGCCCTCAATATGTTTACCGCCTCATCGATGGTTGGAGCATTAGTAGCAGAAGATGAACTTACTTTACGTTTTTTGAGTGGTTGTTTTGGGGAAGTAAATATTTTTTCAGTAAGTGTGTTCGTAGCTACAACATTGTCTCCCGCGTTTGATGACTCTGCATTATCCACGTTTCTTTTATTATTATTCTCGTTTTCGTTGTCCTTTGTATGTTCGTTGTCTTCTGTATGTTCGTCGTCCTCTCTATGTTGTAAACCCATGTACTGCATAAATACAATTTTACAGCTATCAGCTTCTAGTTACCATTTTTTCAATTAAACTTTATTTTCCTTTTTACGGATGCCGCAAAATACAGAGGAATGGGAATGTGTTGCTTAATTGTTCAATGAAAAGTGGAACTATCCCAACTGTGTGGGTGCTATTGATGGCAAGCATATAAATATTCGAGCACCAATACATTCGGGCTCAGAATATTTTAATTACAAGGATTTTTCCAGTATTGTCCTGCTTGCTGTAGTAGAGCTAGAATGATATTGGAGCCAGGTACGGCAACAAAAGTAACATTGGCAACAATATATTTACATAACTATTTGAGAAAAGGTGGATCAAGAAATGTTTATTGCTCCGTTAGGATGCTGGATACGGAATGTTGTGACAGTGGTGGAGTTATTCCGGGCATATGGAGGCGAGATCCATCAACAAGCCAAATAAAAGACTTGCCTGCAGTTCCAAGAAGTTGCACTCACGCTCAAACTGTTAGGAATGAATTTTTAGACTACTTTGTTTCCGACCAAGGCGAAGTACTATTTCAATACGACAAGTGATTTGATGGTGATCAATTACAAGCCAACTTTTGTATTTTAGAAAAAAAGTTTAATGTGTACTTTTTAATGAAACTAACATTAAAAAATTGAAGTAAAATTGTTTGACTTTTCACCTGCCTGTTTATTGACCAATTTACCTTCGTATCCTGTGTGCGCTGGTAGGTTTTTATCAGCCAATCTTCCATCTTCCTTTCAGCTTCCTGTTTGTCAATTCCAAAAGAAACTACAATTTCAGTAAGTCCATCAAGCCTTTTGTTTTTATTTTTATACTGTTTATCACGAGGGTTCCACAATACAGGACAATCACGATACATTTCAATAAAAGTTAGCGTTTGCTCCTCATTCCATTCCATATTAGATACTACACAGCGCACAAAACTAAGCAAAATGACTACGTTTAGGAAATCTCAAGCAACATGCTTCGACACGTCTAAACTAGCCATGTCGATTCGACTTCCTTTTATCCGTACCGACTTGGTCCGGGTTTGCATTCGATTCGACCCGACATGGATCGACAGGGCGACCATCCACACTGGATCGACACAATTCGACATAATGTGGACGCTGCTTTTTCCACAGTTGTCATCAGAATGGAAAAGGTGAAGGAGTTACTTTATAACTTCCACAAATGTGAAAATTGTCTGTGGATTGTCATCTGACTCTGCAAAAAAAATTTATTTAAAAAAATTTATGGTTGCTTGTAAAACTAATAACTACCCGTGCCATGAAATATGACCAAAATAATGAATCCACAGCCAGAAAAGAATTTGAAAAATTATTTGTAATGGAAAATGAAAATTTTTTGTATCTTGCGAGTAGCATTGATGGCCTGGTGAGATTCTATATTTATTAGAAATTAAATGCCCTAAGGTTTTGGAAAAGTGTCAAAAACTTAATGGGTTTGACACATTTTTGTCTAAAACTCAATTGAACCTATTTTAAATTAGTATTAAAGAAGACCATCCATACTCATATCAAATTTTGGTGTCATTAATTATATTTAATGTTGAATGCTGCAAGTTAGTAGTTTGGGCTCCAAAAAGCATGATTGTAATTAATGTATACAAAGGGAACATTTGGATAAAATCGAGGATATTAAATCAAAGGTGAAATTTTGTTATGGAAGTATAATATATTTATATCCCAGAAATGTTTGCTATGCGATGTGTACGTAACTTAAATCCTGTTGATTTTTAGAAATAACTATAATCAGTTAAAAAAAATGTAAACAACTATTTTTAACTATTTTTATTGTATAATAAAATTATGTTTACAATGGAATTTTTTTAATTTGAAATTATGTTTAAATTGAACTATAGCTACCCATTCTGTTTAGAATGGTTGCAAGCACAAAGACCTTTAATCTTTTCTTTCCTGTTTCTACACTTCTTACTATGATTTTACATCCCCTAGTTCTAGTTTACCTATCAAAATTAATTTAAACGTTTGGCCAACTGGTTCAGGATCACATTATATTATGTCAACTGATAGTAGATAACACACTCAAGTTTAAGAAATATTATAGGTTAATATAAAAATGAAATTCTTTCACGCACAAACATCTTGTGTACTACTAACCCAAAAGAAATTTGCAAAAAAACCTTGAATAGTAAGAAATATTATGAGTAAAGAAATAATACTTAAGACAAAAAGTTATTACCAATAATAAAGGTGAAAAAAACTTGAAGCAAAAAAAAATTACAGGAAAAAATATTAAAATTTAAAAAATCCAGAAAATATTGTTTAACCAATTAAAACTGAGATTTTTGTAAATATTTGACAAGAACATTTTCAAAATTAAGCAAAAAACAAGCAATTCTAAAAATATTTGAAATTAGTGATAAGAGAAATATGGGACATTGTTTGGAGAGTATCTTGTTGCTCTTTATTCTTCTGATTGCTCTTTCCACATGTATTCGTGCTTTTGCAATATTTTTTGTCAAAATTTCTGCAGTTAATTCATCATTCTTCATTAAATAAGGTGGTGAAATGAATTTTATTTTCAGTCTATCAGCACTATCTTGAATGAGATATCCTTGGTCAGCCATAATTGTGTCATATTCTTCCAATAAAGTACACAAGTCACACATCTCGAACAATTCGGTGTCAGGTATAGCTCCTTCAAATCCCTCACTTCTATATATAATAACTCCAGTAACACTAATTTCTACTAAAAATTTTATTGTATTTTTTATGTTTATAATTTGAATAAGTATTCCCTTGTTGCCTGAAGTTTTTGGGCATTCGCATTTGCACCTCCGCAGCATCTCAAATAACGGTTATTCTTTCTTTCTTTTCTGAAGCAGAATGAAATGTCCTTAATCTTCCTAGCACCAGCAAACAACTCTGCCTGCGACCCATCAATTTGGTGATGAATAAATTGTATCCACGTATAGAATATCACAGACACTGACAAGTAAATAAGTTCATCTAAAGTGAACCCGAATACGGATGTACTCTGCAGGAGAAATAGTTTCATCTCCATGGTAATCAGTATTTTTTTCAACTTGCATTTCCTTATTTTGTTCTAATTGATCCAAGTTGGGTGCATCTACTCCTACCTCTTTAACATCATCATTTTGATCGCAACTTTTTGCTACTAAATTTAAACAGTCTCCATCACTAAAATGGGTTCTACAAGTATAAGTGTTTTTTGAAATATTTTCAGGTGTTAACTGTTTATTCAGCTAAGAAGTCATTTTAAATTCCAAGATTTACGCTCCAGGAGTGTATTCATTATTTTAATAAAGCAATATAGATGTTCGCAATGATAAAAAAATGCAAAATCTTATGTTTTGAAGGGTAGACCTTAACTATCATTCTTGTTTTGTTGGCCACACTGACCTTAGACTGAACTCCTCCATTATAATTTTCGCCAAGTACTTGATGCGGAATGACGTTTAAAAGGGGGTATTAGAGCGTTTTAGGTGAATTTTATTCGAGAGGAATACTATGCTATATGTATAGTTGGTATTTTACAATTTTTCAAATACTTATTTCATAACTTTTTCAAATTAAATTTTAATGGGAGCTTATTGACCCAATGGCCTGAAAGAGGAGCCGCCACTGCATTCAAGTGTGTACTGTAGCGGTAAGATATCAGTAATGTCATTGAAAACCTTTCTCTTTCGTAGATAGGCCGACCCCAGATGATACCAATATACTCTTCTGATTTTACATTTTCCATACTTTAAAAGTAAACGCGATTTTGGTTCTAGAAATTGCATTTCCATGTTTTCCTGTTCGGTTTTGTTTCTTTATTATCAATTTAAGAAATGGAGATCTGATGCTACAGCTTATATTCAATTATTTGTTCCATTTTCAAATGTCAATATTGATTTTTCTATTTCACATATTCAAGTTTACCGGTATATTATTACTGTTTCTGTGAGTACCAAGTATATCTGATTCTCCTTCACTGTTGTTTCCGTCAACCATAAAAGGAAACACTTCCGATCACAAATCATTTATCAGAATTCTAACAGATTTACGAACGTCGATTCGAAGTACATAAACCAAACAAAGAGAAGATTACTTTCTCAAGTTAATGTATGACGATTGACAAGACCTCGAAATATTCAAGTGGACCCTGCAACTTATTTTTCAACAGATTATAATGAACAACGTGTTACTTCTGCATTAATTTGACGTTCAAATTGTTAAACAAAAAAGTATCATCACAATTCCCAATAATATTGTTGTATTTAATAAAACGTCTCGAGACCACGGGTCTTGCTGTCAGATTTTCCGAATTTTGGTTTGCGGTTGGAGGTGGAGATGTCACTATTGTCACAACTTTCACACTTCCGTTACTGTAAGAGATGATTGATCGTGATTTTGGAGTCTTCTTCAGGGAAGTAGTTGTGTCTCCTTAGTTGAACGTTCACTGTCTTTGAAAAATAAAAAGTCATAACATAAATCCAAACAATCGAAACTCTTCCTGATTTTCCCTTACTCCTTTCTACAAATTTGTTATCAGACGAAGAATTGATACATTATATATTTTATATAACTTTTTCAAAGACTTATTTGTTATTAACTTCCATATCCGCGTAAGTTTGGATGACAATACATCGTTAGCTCAATATAGTCTGTGATGAGCCAATTGCAATAAATGATATGGCCAATGGATGCTCTAAAAGAGATCGCAAAAAGCGGACTATTTAAAATTATTTTTTCCGTCGACCGTGTATTAACATATGCTATTAACGTTCTGAAAATCAGACAAAATCATACTATTAATGCATGATTTACATTAATCAACGATTTTTTTACAGGCAACCCAACGCACATCTTATACATTATATTTATATTGCAGTTACCTGTGGTATAGGCAACCAAACATACATTTTAATGTCATTATTTACTTTTGACAGTACTTACCTATGAAACAAATGAATTTTAAATTTTGGGAAAAACGGATACAACTTATATAGTCTACGGAAAAGCTTGGTAACTAACACGAGTATTAAAAGGACAATCAACAATCTCGAAACATTAACGCACTCGCTCTGCTCGTGTATTGAATTATCTCGACTGTTAATGGTCCTCATTAATACAATTGCTGGTTAAATAACTATTAAAATGATCAAATTCACTGTTAATAATATCATTTGTTGCGTCTGGAATTTTTTCCATTTTTTTCATCATATTCGCTTTATAAGTATTGTTTTTTTAATTCTGTTATTTAACGTCGGTCTACTCCTGCGACTGAGGCTAATCACCGACGCTGGGAGCACTCTACCACTAACCGGAGATTTTGGCGAATCCACTAGTGTTCCAACCAGTGGTAGCGTTCTTCAACGAGCCCAACATCCATGGACTCGGGACCTCGGTTTTACGTCTCCTCCGAAAGATGGCATATCTACATTATACCTCGTGCTCATTGGTATAATGCCTGCGAGCTGTGATATGCTAGTCTGCTGCTAGTCCCTATACGATGGTTTTCCCTGGCATGGTCACCCATCCAAGTATTTACCATGTTCGACATTGCTTGACTTTAATTATCGCATCAACCGCGTTCCACTACAGTGCTGGGTCGTCGCCAATAAGTATTGTTAATTGTATTTTTATCCTACACTATGAGAAAGTTCAATTCTACCAGCTTCAAAGTGGCGATGAAAGTACCATTTTACTGGCTAGCCGGGAAAATAAATTTTCGTTTCCACGATAGCTGGCGCCCCAATTGACAAATTGAATCAAAACTGTTCATTTGATTGATATCCCACTTATAATAGCATTTAAGTGATTTCAATCACATCATTCAGAAGAAACAAAAACGAATCGCTTAAAATAAACATCATTCAACGTCAGCTTAGAAATAAATTGTAAGAGTTGTCAATGTCTGCAAATTCAATCATAAGTTGTCGTATTTTGATGATTGTTTAAACTTATGGAGCCTGAATCAGATGAAATAATGTGATGTGTAAGGTAAATACAATTTTTATATGAAATATCACCAACAATTATTGTGTAGGATAAAAACAGTGATGAATTTCACATTAAAAAATAAAAATTTTATAGAAAGAATATCACCAACAATTATTGTGTAGGACAAAAAATTATGTGTGAAACATTGCAGTAAAGTGCTTTTCCAGGCTCGGCTGCGCCCCTCCTGTCCATATTATCTTCTTTTGGCCTGAAAAATACAATACAATACTATTATTATACAAATTATTGTCAAGGTTATAAAATAATGTATTAGTTCTTTTTCTGGCACCAGATAGAGTATCGCTTATATTGAATTCACAATAGAGAGCTCTATAAAAACGCACGCTAAAACGGAATATTTTATACTGCCGAATGAATCCAATGCAGGCATCATACACCCGATACAAAGGAAAACAAGCAATGGAAGCTCTTTTTACATTCGAACAAGCATATTAAAATATTTATAGATAAAGTGGTGATCCATTTATCATGGAAAATAAAAATTTATAAATTTATTTCTCGAATCACGGATAGATAATGGAATAATAAATAAATTGAAAAATTAGCCTTAAATTTAATTCCACCAGACACACATTAAATATTATTTTTTCGCTTTCCGAAGAAACGAGTACGATACTGTGCTATTGCTATTTGATTAACGACTATCTGCTGTCGGTTTTGGGGTTAAATCAATCATGTTGGCAGAGATCAAAACGAACTATCTTGGATCGAAGTATACCAAGTACAAAAAAACTGTCTATTATAGTCAAGTCTACAAACTGATAGTCAACGCGTAGTCGATACTAGCAGGCTAACAAGACAAGACAGTTATTCGCCAAGATGCATATTAAAGTTTTTTGTCGATCTTCAAGAGTAATATAAGAGCATTTTGATAAGTAGTCGGCTATTCCGTTGCATCCAAATTTTGAATGTATTTCATAATAGGGTACAAGAATAAATTTCTCTATAGGTGTGAATTGACGCTTCATCAGGTCTCCTAACACCTTGCATGCCTAGTTTTTCGAAAAAATATAAACTTTACTTTTTAAATGACTTTAAAAATCATAAAATTTGAAAGTCCGCCAAAACGCGCTTTACGTCATAAACATGGCTGCCCCATGGTGTGACGTCATTTGTTTACGTTCTTATTCGTGTATCAGGCTCTGAGCTCTTGTGACCTAATTTGTTTCTGAAAGCTTTAAAAATGGATAAAGCCGAAAAAAAACTTTGTATTCCAAGTATTGCATTGTTCCAGTTCCTCCGGACAAAATATTTGTTACTTAACCTGGTGGCGCAAGCAAAAGTTCACTTAAGAGAAAGACATTACTTTTGTTTGTGAAGACCATTTTAATGTAGGTACCTACTTCTATGCTGGTTATTTTTATTCTTAAATAGTTTGAGGTTATGTACCTATATGTCTAGGAATCAACCACGAAAACATAATTTTTTCACGACCACACATCGAAATATGGTTGGTATATATTGTATTAATAAAACATAGCTTAAATCGTACTTACGATAATGCTTTAACTCCTCTTATTTCCTCTGCATTGAAGCAGCTGTTTGACTTCATAAATCCAAGCAGCATAAATGAGTCTACTTTGGGCAAGTTATCAGTTTGTGCTTTTACAAAACCTTCGCTAGCCATATCTTTACTCACAAAATATGAGAGAATCGTCACTGAACACTGAACTAGTAAATAAAATATATTCTTCCAAAAGTTTTAAAATATCCTCGAAAATATCGAATATTTACGCCCCTTTCCACTTTACGTTGACTTTTAGAAATAAAAAAAGTACCCACAAACACGCAATGGTCTCAAACAAACATATAAATGATATTTTTACGTCGATGAAGCAATTAATAGTTGATTAAAATACAATATAAACACACAACTGCACATAATCTAATGCAATACCGGCCATATTTACATAAGTAAACACAAGAGATATGACATCACACGTATCATCGGTAGCGTTCGGAAATCGTCGGGTTGTGGTCGGAGAGTGCATTGAAATTTGAATTTTATTTTGAAATTTGGGAGTGATTTCCAATGGAAACTGGTTTATTTCCTATCATTAGTAATTTTTTATATTATTATATTTACTATTATAAATTAATATCCAAGCAAAATATGAAATATGCGTGTACTCTACTCCATTATTGTGGCTTTCATATGTGTTTATTAATGCCAAAATAATGCCAAGTCAAATTGATAAATACAAAAGAAATTTAACAGTATTGAAAATAGTCGAAAATTTATTTAAGTCATGTTATTTTTATGGAAACTATTTATTGAATTCAGTTCTTTATACAGCGTGTCCACGGGTATCCTACAGGTGAAAAATGTTTAAATAATAGTTTTAGTGAAAAATTGTTCATAAAAAGTTTTGCTCGCTCCGAAACCCCATAAAACAAACTTAAATTCAAGATCTCTAAAACCCGTCCCATTTTATAGCCAGTTTTATGGGAACCGTTTGAATTTTTGCACCAAGTTAGAAAATAATGTATCAATCTAGTGAGCGACGTTTACGATGTACCAAGTAACTGTCAACATTTATGAATAATTTTCTAATTGGAATTCTTTAATAAATATTTGACAAAAATGTTAGCTATCTAACAAAAAATATATCTCAATAAGTGTTATGGTATTGGGAAAGTTTCGTACCAGTATTCAATTGCAAAATTGCACGAAAAATATCCAGATGTATGTACCCATTACGCGGTGTGAATTAAAAAATCAATTTAGAAGTTTGTGGAGAAGGGATCTGTTCAAGACAAATAGAAATTGAAGAAGGCGTACGTTGAGGATGATGATGTAGCTACGCGTTCATTAGGGAAATTACCAAGTTAAGTCTACTAAAAAGAGCAGTGGAGGTTGGTTTTCGCAAAAGTCACTTGCAGAAATTATTTAAGCAAAACAAAATTCATCCACTCAAACCGAAATTTATTCATACCTCACAAGATTACTATTATGACTTTTTAGGGATGATTGGTGAAAAACTGATGCATGAATGATTCTTCCACAAAATTATTATATATATATTTTGTTGTTTACTGATGAAGCAACGTTAACAACAAACGGAGTCGTTTCTTCCCAAAATTGTCGATATTGGGCTAGTGAAAACCCACGCTACAGAATAAACTGTAAAAGTGAATTTTCTTGAAAAGATAATGTTTGGTGTGCGGTTTTACCGGAACGAATAATCGGACCGTATTTTCTGGAAGATACATCAAATCAGGGGGTATATTTGTATATGCTGGACAACTTATTAATACCTGGGCGAAGGCGTATAATGTACTTTGAGCCCAAAGTGAAGTGCTTTTCAGGAGCTTTCGATATTTTCAGGTGTTCAGTTACTGGACTATAAATGTTGACAGTTACTTGGTACATCGTAAAGCTCACTCACTAGATTAATTAATACATTATTTCCGAACTTAGTGCAAAAATTCATACGGTTTTCATAAAACTGGATATAAAATGAGACATATTTTGAAAATCTTGAATCTTATTTTACTTGGGGTCTCAAAACAAGCAAAACTTTTTATCAAAAATGAAATTTTTTACGAAAAACATATTTCACCTAGAGGATTTCCCCATGCGTGAATACGCTGTATTAGTCATATTCACAAAATAAAAAAATTTGAATAAATTATTCATAATATCAACAGCAATTAATAAAATCTAAATAAAAACAGCACAAGCTTTTCACCAACATTTGTTTATGATGATATGTTGTTCATCCATTTGCAAGTAAGGTTGAACTTAAGAAGTACTAGTACTGGTTAGTAATTTGAATAAGTCGCTGCTTTGGTACTCCGAACTCTGCCAGTTGAGAAAAAGAGGCCATTTTCACTCCTCGCTGTATTATCAGGGATTGTAGTCTCGATTACTCTATCCATTTCTCCGTTTTTGCTCCCTATACACCGATTCATTTCCAAACACTTGATTCAATTTGACGTTTTAGATGTAATTAATTTGAGTGATATTTTGAAAATGTTTTTCCAAAATGTTTAATTATTTCTATGCACAATATCCTGATATATGTATTTAATCTGTTGGGGTGCAATGTAACACTCCTGTAACGCGAATAATATAAGTTTATTCAGAAACTTTGTTTTTAAAAACTTTAT
>CAJUYG010005512.1:0-13757 GCA_910591675.1 Galerucella calmariensis
ACGCACCACGAGAAGCGTTTACCCCATCGTCTTACTGACAAGTACACGGCCTGTTTTCGCTCCTCACCTAATCCATAGATTATGAACACATTCTTTATGTCATCAGTCATTTTTGGTTGAGCGCGAATTTTAAACTAATGGCATTTTTATTTAAATAATTTTATCTTGATAGGTAATTTCAAGCAGCAAATATGTTAAAGAAAATCTCCTGGGTATACAAAATTATGTTGCACAAGTTTTTTGTTGAACTACTATCCCTGAATTCTCAAAATATTTGAATTTGTCCATTGTTGACCTGGGTTGATAATAGAAAAAATTATTAACCCTTAATAGAGAAATTCAACTTCTGGGTATGTTTTCTAGCATTGCTGATTTCACAATTATTATTTCGAGTTTATTTGATCACTATTTAGATAGAGTCTATTATTTTTTATATTAGAATTCAAGTGCCTCGACAACTATGGCCATTGGCACTGTACAAAAGACAAAAAGACATATTATAAATACATACACTATCTTAAAACATAAAACATGTTAAATACTCGGTAAAATATCAATCTAGTGTATTTTTTGTGGTAGAGGTTAGTTGATTTGAGGAATTTCAATGTCTTTGGGATTTCAGCAGTGCAGTTTAAAAGCTCTCTCAGGTTTGGTGTTAGGTCTAGGCGCTTGTATGTAATGGTGTATTCCTGGCAGTCTGTGAGAAAATGTTTGACGGTTAAAGCACTATTGCAGTGACGGCAGACGGGAAGGTTTTCAGAAGACATCAAGTCTATTTTTAATGTGGTGTAACTAAAGAAAAAGTAATTAAAACAGCAATCAACGAATTTTGTGAGAACTTTCATAATTTTCAATTTAAAAACGTTTCTTCAATTGTCTTGATATAAAAACGCTTCTACTACTACTACACTGCATATAAAACAAACGGTTGGGTACACAATGTCTAATAGCTTACGAGGTCTAAGTTCAAACATTAAAAAGTCTATGCACGCGTTTTATCATTTTCTTTGTATACAGTTTTTAGGTTAGAATATCAAACAGCCTATACAAAAATTTAATATACAATTCAGTACGCAAGCATGCACTTTTTGAGAAGACCGTCACTGCCGCTTAATGCTAAACTTCACTCAGAAAAAACCCTTAGAGCCCAGGAAAGACTCTTTATTCGGAAAAGGTTGCGTATTTTTTAGTTTATTGAAAAAAATATTCACACAGTGTGAGGCTTTTTTATAACAAGTTTGACTTTTCTAACTACAGGGTGTTGGTAAAAAAGCTGGTCATGTTTTTAGGATAAAGGGCCATTCATAAATAACATCACACGAGTTTAAGGACGTTTCAGCCCTTCCCTCCATCTTTGTCACAGGTTGTCACATTTTTATAACCCACTTTCCTTCTAATGTGACGCACACACGTTTTTCAATTTTATGCTTGTATTTAAAAATAATCGAAAAAAAAGGGGTTATTTTAATTTTTTTCTCATTTTTATAAACTAATCTTTAATAAAATCAACCTAAAGTCAAATATTTTAGATAATAGAGGAAACAAACCACTAGTTAGGAAATAATAAGCATGTAACTAACAAAATTTTTGACCCCCTGTACCTCGTCACACAATGATACTTCCTCTCCTTTAACGTGTGACGAAATTTATGGATGACCCGTTACTGATACTTGAGTTGTGATAGATGTCGAAGGTAAATCAAAGAACAAAGACCGTTCACTAAAAAGCAACAACTACTTCCCAGGCTATATGCCACGCACTTCAAACTTAAACGGGGTTGATATATCTCCAAGATAGAACCAACCATTTAACTTTGAAGTGTAATTTAATGTCCTTAGTGCCATATAGTCGAGGAAGTAGTTGTTATTTCTTTGGTTTTTGATATTCAAAGAGACTGTAATGCGTTATAATAGTATTATACCATTATTTTCGACATCTATTGATAACTCGCTCTACTAAAATGACAATTTGTTTGCAGGAAACTGTGAATGAAGTTTGAACCCTTACTTGGTGGAATCTACTCATCAGATCGTGTCAATATCGAAATATTTAATCATAATCAAGAAACAATAAACATGTAACGTCAGAAAGCTTTTGACTCTCCTTGTCTCACAACGTGAGATTCTAGTGATACCCTCCCCCTCTTTAACCTGTAAAGTAATTTATGGATGATCCCTTAGTAGCAAATTTTTTACTAAGCAGACCTCCTTGGCAATCTGATCGCTCCTAAGCCTCCAGTATTACCATGCTACCATTTAAAGACCCTTAAAATAATGTTACATAAAAAATACAAATAAAATTTCAAATTTCGCGCTACCCGTTAGTTGAACATCTCTACACGATTAAAAGCACCGGTATCTTTACACACTACAACTCCACATATTGAAGTAAGTAGGCGAGTGACGGGAACGTTAAAACATTCTTTTGTCTACCGGAACTCCAGTTCCATTGTCAACTCCAAATCTTTCGAGTCACTCACAAAGAAAACTGTTACCGAGTTGAAACTCCAACGTTGTATGTGACTGGAAAACATAAATAGGCTATTAGGCGGTGTGTTTGTATAGTGCACGAGTAAAAAAAGAAGAGGAGTTCAATAACATGTCAGTTGTATAATGTCTATACCAAAACTGAGTGTGTTACATCCTCACACTAATTGATTCAAGAGCGAATATGATTCATTATACATTCAGAAAATGCATGTTAATGCAATTGAACATTATTTGATAGCAAATAATTAATGAGATGAAACCATTTCGAGATGATCTATAGCGGAAATCTAATTTTTTTTATAAAAGATACATCTACGCTTTTGGTGCCGTTTGCCATCAATGTTATTAAACATCTCTCTCTTCACATTGACTTAAGAAAGAGTAAACAACGTATTATTCCAAAAAAATGTAATCATTCACAGAGAGTTCATGCCACTTAAGTGCAAACAGGAGGAGTATAATTTCTATAGGTCTACTATAGTTACTATTGTCCCTATGCTATCGAACATGGGCGTGGAAATTTTTAATTTATAATAATGAGAGGCTCAGGCTGTGGAGTTTACTCGAGAGCACTAAGCCTCAAGATTAAGTGGGGAATGGGAAACAACACCAGCGTGGTTCAAACAGAACTGGCTGGTATCTCAATTGCCACAAAAGAACTAACCAGAAGAGGAATTTCTGGCAAAAACATAATAATCTGCACTGATAGTAGACAAACCCTATTAGCCTTGAACAGACAACGTGTTATATCGAGGCTAGTACTAGAGTGCCACCAAGATTTAGCTGACGTCTCGGTAGATAACAACATTATCCTGAGGTGGGTTAAAGGGCACGACAGGAGTAAAGGAAATCGCATTGCTGATTCTTTAGCCAGGGAAGCCGCTGGACTAAAAATTCTAGGACCCAGTGACACCTACGGCCTAACGACTTCGACAATTGCGGAACTAGCCAAACGTTACACCCATGCTCAATCCCTTAAGAGATGGGATGGAATCAAAGGATGCAGTTTTGCCAGGATCACCCTGGGCGACCCTGAGAAGCTGGCGCCGAAGAAATATTTGGCGATGACCAGGAAAAACCTACGTTTAACAGTAGGATTTCTGACTGGTCACTGTCAACTAAGTAAGTCAAGTAAGTAAACACCTCCATACTATGGGGCTAGTGGACACACCTCTATGCAGGATGTGTGAACAGGAAGATGAAACTGTCAGGCATGTCTTATGCGAGTGTCCGGAGTTATCGTCAATAAGAGAGTGTGTGTTCGGTGAGTCTTGGCCTACACCTGCCGATATAAAGGAGATGTCTCCCAGTGACCTGTCCACCTTCCTGAAAAGGACAGGATGGACAATGACCTAGGAGGACAACTCCTCGGGAGGATGTACAATGGGTCACATGTGGCCTAAGTGCTGTGAGCCTACACACTCACCCTCCCTACTCTACAGATACAGATACAGAATGAGAATACCTAATTTAACGATGAAACTATGTTGTAAATACTAACCATGGTATTTTTTATTGTCCGACCGCTACTGATTCGTAATGGAACCTTTTTTTTTGTAAATCTAAATATTTCCATACCCTGCTTTACCAAATTCTAAATTATAAATAATATTGCACAGTTCATATAATGGAAGTCTATAATCAAATATTGCAGAAAATCATTCACGAATTTAGGATATTATCAACTGCCCTTTTTTTAAGACTCGCATTTGAACTTGTCTAGCTTTGTCTGTATACAATCAAACGGTTTATGCTCCGAAAATTATGGCAAAATTTAATTCGCACGTCTATGTAACAATGAATATGATATCAAAATGGATTACATGATAGCAGCAATCAATAATTGTCACCCGTCAAATAAACACGGTAGAAGATTCGTAACAGTTATATCATTTAGGAATAAATGTTCTGTTTTCGTTCATCTGACAGATGCCATTAATAATGTTAATAGTGACACTAGATTATTTTATACAAAGCAGCATATGATATGAAAATATACCGACAAATTGCACCAAAGGAGCACTTAAGGGAGGGCAACTGGAGCACGTACGCCCCTAGATTTACTTTATCAAAAATACTAGTCTTTTGTGAGCGATACCAGCTTTTTTACACAAAATATTCTTGTTGTTTCCATTTGAATTTTGACTCTATATGTATCAAAATTCTCCAAAGACTGGATATGGAAATTTAAAATAGATGTTGAGAGATAAAGAGAGATAAACTTTATTGCCATGAAATTTTTTAAAAATTTCATGGACAAAGCGACGTTATTTAATTCCTGCTCGTCGTGTCATTAGCCACTTCCAATCTCCCAACCCTGACAATAAGACAATTGATATCCGCCAACGGTCGCCTTCATTTTGGCAACGCCAACCTCGCTCTTTTTTCTATCGAGTAGTAGCGCTCTAAAGCTTCTTATAGTCAGTGTACCTACCTAGTGCAGCACTATCATGGAGTCCACCATTGAGAAGTGTCTCATGGCGGTATATTGCTCAGGTGGTCACTCTAGCGCCCAAGAGAATAGAAAATTACACTATACTAATAATACAAAACAATATAATTCACAAATTTAATATACGAGATGTATTGATATCTAGTTGAGAGGTAAGCAGATTTACGAAGATATGCTTAATACCCTTGGTGGTCAATGTCCTCCGTCCTCTCCAAGACCTAAGAAGTTTCGTGTCCAAAAATCTGTTGGAAAAGTTCCTGCTTTTTTGGGATTGCCATGGAGTAATCTTGATTGATTTTTTATATAAGGGTAGAACAATAACCGGAGATTACTATTCGACATTACTGACCACTCTACGGGAAAAAAATTAAAGAGAAAAGACGCGGAAAGCTTTCCAAAGGTGTTTTGTTTTTGCAGGACAACGCCCCTGCACACAAATGTTGGCAACTGAAAAAAAGTTTAAAAGGTCGTAAATTTTCTTCCAACAGGGAGGTAATATGTAAAAGCTGTTGAGGTCTGGTTTTCAGAGCAAGAAGAAACATTTTTTTTGAAAGGTCAAGAGACGTTGCAGGTTCGCTGTAATACATGTACCTATCCAATTAAGAGGAGAATATATTGAGTAATAAAATATTTTGACATTGGAATTTTGTTTGGTTCTATAGTAGGCTAAGAATTTTCCAATATACATATGTATTATAATATTGTGCACCGTAATTATTGGCATTGTAATTTTTTACCAGGACAGAGCTAGGCAATATTAAATAAATATCGAAATTCTTTCTTCTAGTACACCAACTATGAATTGGTCTCTCATTTTAATTGTGAAAGTGTTTTCAAATCAAATAAGCAGATTCCAAAATAATTAGAGCCGTTTTTTTGCAAGGTGCTTAAGTACACAGTACATCCAAAATCTCTATCTCCAGCTACGATGCTGCCTAATACTAGAACACTATGACAGTAAAAGAGACGTGAGACACATTGCCAATACAAAAGGTACGTCTGAATTTTGAGTGATGTAATTTCTCCCGATTGATATTTACATTTAAACGGTTCATTATTGCGATATTTTGATTAGGATTAATCACAGACCTGTCTTTTTTCCATTTATTCCAACGTAATGTGTTGGAAGGACATTAACAATTGATGACGCACACCAAGAAGGTTATTATATGAAATCTAATAAACTGAAATAGTTTCTGTTGTATTATTTGCCGCCTTTTCCTGGCGCTACTCCCTAAAAAGTAACCTGGTTCCGCCTTTGAATTGCACTTAACAGGGCAAAACACGAACGGACAGAATGAAAACCATACATGTGAACGAAATCAAAATTTAATGTGATTTTCGAAGCTGTACTTGACAGGCCATTTATAGAATGTTTGTTTTCATGTCCGTAGGAGAAATTCTTAATAGGGCAGTTAAAATCTTCATCTGCGTCTCGAGAAAGAACTTTCTTTATAATTGAGATGGGAGACAGTTTGTTTGCTCGAAATGCTTCCGAAAATTGAAAAAATTGAAATTAATTGCTCTTATTTCCATTTGTTATAATTAGCTGGCGATCTGCCATAAAATTAGGGATTTGGAAATAAAATTGGATTAACGGAAACATTTGAAGTTACAAATTATGTCACTAACCAAAAAAAAGGAATAAGGATAAGCGTCGGTATCAATAAAAAAATAAAGTTTGGCTGGTCTGACGAAAGGAAGACACGCCGAGGTAGAGCAACTTATCAAAAAAAGCCCTATTTGTACCTCTCAAGGAACTCATGTGAAAATAAAGTTTGAAGCTCCTGCATAATATGCAACGCAAAATTTACTATCGTAATGTACTCGGTCTCTATATTATACTCATTTCATCTTTTGTATATCCCTGGAGACACAAGCAGACATCCACTGAAAAAGGTTGTGGCCTTTATTGAAGGGCTCGGCTTAATGGATGTCTAGGTAGCAGGAATGGCACAATGAGCCTTCCAGTGGCCTCTTGGAACCATGACTTTAGTTTGGCTAGGTCAATGCTCGCCGGCACATTCTGTAGTAGTAGTAGTAGTACAAACAAAATGTGTTCTCTGCAGTGGCGGCTCGTGGGTAATTCTTCTATAGGGAGGTCATAGATCATATGACCAAAATCTTAAAATACGAAACGCTACTGACCAGCCCCCCGCAGGCCTATCCGCCGAAATTTTTCAAAAAACCACGATCAATTTCTGCCCAGGAGTGGTTTAAATCGTTAAAAAAGCAAATTTTGTGGTGTTCCTTTCCAAAGCACCAGAGGCAAAAAAAAATTTTGGTTCACGCTTGTTTTATATAAAAATGATGCTTTTTAAAAAAACAGCTATATTTAATTCATTTAAATCAAATTATAATATCGTTTTACTTAAAAATCTTCATAAAAAACGTAACTTTAAAAATAGGGTGTATTTTTGTGAATCGTTTTGTGTAAAGTTTCGTGCAGAGTCAAGAAAGCCATAAAACCTCAATTTCAGTAATTAAGATAAGGGTCGACGTGATAAAGGACTGTTTATGTTTCTCATTTAGAAAAAAAATAATCCAACTCTCGTGGGTACACATTATACTTTGTAGGTCTCGATTGACCTACTTATAAATCAACTGAAGCACGCAACAAGAATCGAGAAATGATTTATTTCTTGGACTAATTTCATTTTAGTGGGTTTTTTTTCTGGAAATAAATGGATATTTTATTAGGTTCAGTAAAAGAAAAGCTGAGAAAATTAAAATATAAAATGTAATTCTATCGTTGATAATTGTCAGCTAAAAGTGTCTTGTTTTTTAATAAAATATTTGAAGATTTGTAAATGTGAAAATTGAAAAAAAAGTTTGCAAAGTGTACCATGTGACATATCAAATGAAAGGGCTTGCTGCGAGGATATTTTTTAATGTCTGTCAAAGCCCATAGTCGATCAGAAACTAAAAATTTTCAAGATTTTTGTCTCAGTGGCTCTGGAAATTTGTGCACTATTTTCTCCGCTTCTAAAGAATCCAATCTGAAATTTTTTTTCAAAATACGTGGCCTTTGGGGGACAAACATTATCCATATATTAATGAATCCCTGAATCAAATTTTTCAAAGTCTAATTTAAGAAAAACGGAGAGAATGTTTCTTCAGTAAAAATAATGTGAGAAAGTTTTAAGAAATTTGTTAGTCATTGTTTATAAAACTACAACTTTTCTATCGATTGCAGTGAACTGTGTATCGACAGCGTTAATGAAATGAGACTAGATTGAAAAAAATAGGTATATATTGAAATTCTGTAGGGCCGTCATTTTGAATTTTCGTAATCTGAAAACACCAACGTCTTAAGGTGCCTGACTACTATATTTTCATATACACATAGATTCAAGAGTTTTGCATCACCTTTTTCAGATGCGAAGGAATTTTTTTGCGCTAACAATTTTTTGTTGGCTTGTTTATCAATGTTTACCATTTCAATATGTTCCATATTTTTTGCAATATACAGATGTTTAGTTTTTTTTGTAAGATAACATTTTTACTGGGATAATTTTAACATTCAAGGCATTTGATTTTTACGATTTTAAGTGCAAACATGAATCGTCAAGTCATAAGTGAGATTGACCGTGCAAGAATAGTGGCTTTAGTTGAAGAAGGTCATTCTCAAAGGTTCGTGTCAAACAGAGTTGGCGTTTGGCAAAGTGATGTGTCTCGTGTATGGAATCGGTATCTCCAGACCAATTCTCTTCGTGATAGACCTAGAAGCGGTAGAAGGCGTGTTACTAATCAGCGGCAGAACCGCTATATTCACTTAATTATCCGAAGAAACCCGACCATGGCAATACCAGCACTCCAAAGAGATATGAGACATGCGTTGGGAGTTCAAGTATCGATCTCGACATTACGAAGACGAATACTTGCGACAGGTTTGAGGTGTCGCCGACCAATAAGAGTGCCCAGACTACAACCTGAGCACAGAGTTCGCCGACTACAGTGGGCTCAAGAACACGCGGCCTTGCCTGAAGAATTTTGGAATTCGGTGTTTTTTTCCGACGTTTCGGGTTGACAAGCGAAAACAAGGTGAGCTGCCAGTTTGTGAGAGACAAGCATGCCGGTTGCTCCGAGTGCAGCATTTGCAATTATGATGATAATTGTGTTGAGAAAGAAAAGAAAAGGCCGATGGTGGTCGAAAGACATATTTCGTCGGAGATTTCAATATGGAAACAGACTCCTGAGGGATATGACAGCGGAACCTTGTATTGTATTCTTTTCGAAACTTTACTCGGATGACCAGGGAAGATTTTGAACAGCTCGTATTACTAGTTGATCCTATAATAAGGAAAGCGGTTATGGTGCACCTTATCTTTGGCATCCCATAAAAATCGGTACTTTTCATAAAGTTCAATGAGGCGGATGCTATCCTCCTGGTTCATTTTTGGCGCGAAACGGTAGAATAGGTTTACACTACAAGAAACACGAGACGCGAGGCTCTCTGATGCGCGCTTCAATACCGACTGACGAGTGGCTCACCACGAAACATACTCGCGAGAACGAACGAAACAAGTTTCGGGTGACTACCAGGTATATATGATACGAAACATTTTCGCGAAACTGTTGCGCGAAACAATTTCGCGCAATCTAAACGCGCCTTTACATTGTTATTTAAAATTGGCTCTTTCAACTTTTAATATTGTATCGCATTTAAAATAACGCCGCAGTAAATGGACACACAAAAGAATTTCGCATAATTCTGGCAACATAGCACAATAATTCAACGGCAACATCGTTCTTTATACGAACCTGTTTGTTCCAAGATATCATTTTTATTAATGCAAAATCTGTATATAAATTCCGTCTCTATTGTGTTTTTGCGAGTTTTCGACAAAAAACAAAACATTCAAAGATAAGGAAAAACCATTTATTTAAAATATTTGTAGAAGTATGTGGCCATAAAATCGACTTTTACAATCTATTTGTGCGCTTGAAATTTCGGATTTTCGTTTTCGGTTGGTTTTAAAAACAATGGAAAGGGTTTGTCGTAAATTGTATCACTGACATTTTATATTCCTTCAAGTTCAAGAACTCCTAAAACGATTCTGTATAATGAAATAGTTCGATATTTTATAACAAAACCATATCAAATATTTTATTCTACATATCGAATGGTGTAATATACAGCGTGTTCCGTTTAAGTTGAGCCAAGTAATTTTTATTTGAAAATAGGCAATTTTGTTTCTTGCGCCTCGTATTAAAGCCATTAATTTTAAATTTGAAACTCATTTAAAGCGCACATTTATACAGGGTGTCCCGTAAATAAGTACCGCAAATTAGAGGCACGATAGATCGTTAAGAAATATTCAAAATACCCAAATGCAACTTTTCTCTAACCTTCTTAGTTTGTGAGATACAGGCTGTTTAAAGGTGTAGAAGAAATACACATTTTATTCCATATCTTCTTGGGGGATGGAAGTACAAATTTAAAATTTTTTGTAGGTTATTGTCTCTTCAAAACATATCGACAGTATTAATAATGTCAATTTCTAATAAGCCAGTGGCGTGGTAGGAAGACTTCGTAAACTTTTATTGTACCATATTTTTGAAACACCCTGTATTGAGAGCTGAAGATTTTTGTCTGCAGCTTGTTATCAATCGGGGACTTTGTAACTCCTCCTTCATGGTGTGACTAAAATAGTACCCTGAATATGCTAAATGTGTACCGTGTCGATTGAATAACTAATTTAAAAAAATTCCTTTGGATGGGTTTTTCTTCTATTGGATTGAATAATGCAACTGGTTGTTTGTGGAAAGCTTCTCCGTAGCATCACCACGATCTGGTGAGGCGGTGTAAGTCGGAGCTTTATAAAATGCTACTTTTACTTCTTACTTTTAATTTTTTAGTGTTTTATTTGTCTTAAAACCAAAGAACAAAATTAACATTACTAGCCGACCACAATGAATTTTACACTACAAAACATTAATTAATATTCAGTATTACCCCCTCTAGCTCTTACAACTGCCCTGCAACTCCTCCGCATACTTAAAATTAAATTTTGAACATAAGGTTCGGGAATTCTATCCCATTCCTCTATAAGAGCTTCAGACAATTGTTCCAAAGTTTTAGGTGGATTTAATATTCCTCTAACGGCTCTTCCAAGTGCATCCCACATATGTTCAACTGGATTTAAGTCAGGTGACCTTGCTGGCCAATCCATGACATCAATATCAAGAGTCTAGTCACAATTTGTGTTGTGTGTGGTCGGGCATTATCATGCATTAATATGAAATTATCGCCTATAAATGGGGCAAAAGGAATCACATACTCTTGAAGGATATCATTAATGTATCTTTCAGCATTCAAAGTACCGTGTTGTACAATATGGAGATCAGTGCTGTTTATGTTTCAGCATATAGATACCACATGAGTTTCAAAGAATAATGTATCAATTAGGTACTGTCAAAACTAACAATTATTTCATTATTTAAACTGACAATTACCCCATTATTTTAATTCAATAGTATTTTCAGATTTATAAACATTGAAAACAAGATTATTCAGGACACAGTTATTTGAAGTAAGTCAATTTTCTGGGTGAATACATCATAGTAACAATACTTCTAACACCATTTGAATCCACTTTAATATTATCATTGTAATTGAAGATTTTATTAAATATTATGAAAGCGCGGAATTAGATAAAACGTTGTACGTAAACACGTTATGAAGAGAGCGACATTGTTCAACAAGCGTAGTATTTGCCAAAACGAGCGCCAGCGAGTTCTGCAAATTACGCGAGTTGAACAATGTCGCTCTTTTCATAACTAGTTACGTAAATATCTATTATTTCACATTTTACCAGAGGTGTGATCTACTATGAATGGACCTTAATAAAATTTGACAACAAAGTTTTGTAGTCTTAAACTTCAAAATATTATTGATTGTCTAGTTGTCATATTTTTTCGTTGTGTCAGATAGGGACCAAAAATTATTTTATTAATCTTATTACTAGTTAATCTTGACAACGGTAGCTGGAACGCTACCGAAAAGTCGAAACACAAAATAAAAAAAAACATTATTGTGGTTTGATTCCCAAAAGAATAAGAGAAAAAAGAATAAGTAATGCCACAAGGAACTTACAGAAGATAATTTAAAAAAATCTCAATTAGTTTTTTCAACTCACCCAATGTCTTGTTCGTTTTCAGTCTCCGAGTGGTATCCTGTATCGCTGTGACAAGGACTGTGGGGTATTTGCATCAGATCCAACAAAGCTCCACATCCTCTTGAAAAGGACATCAACACTGTGGCTACAGGTATGTCTTCAGCTACTGGCTGAAGTCTGTAATTAAGAAAAAAATGATACTTAACAAGTATTCGGATTAGTAGAGTTCATATGATAATCTTTATGGTGTGTGTCATCGATTGTTAATGTCCTTCTAACACATTACGTTGGAAGAAATGGAAAAAAGGCAGGTCTGTGATTAATCCTTATCAAAGTATCACAATAATGAACCGTTTAAAGGTATCACAAACGTTAACCCTAATCTTTGATTTAAGAAAATTTGATTGGTTTATGATTAGGCTAAGCGCAAGCGCGACCCATCAATCGGGAGAATTTACATAAGTCAAAATAGGATACAGACTTATCTTTCGTAGCGGCAATGTATCTTACGTATTTTTCCAATTTCCCACTGACAGTTCTTTGTTGTTTACGGTCAATTATTATTTATAAAAGTGAATATTATTCTATATTACGCTTAGTAAGTAAAATTTTGAGGTTATGAGAAGAATATTATATACCTAGCGGGGATGTAAGATCGTTATAGCCCAGGCTTTGTTAGAGCGCTAAAAGCATCAGTGGCTTTTGAATGCTCAAAATGTAAAAGGGCATATTTTGGAAGAAATTGTAGTTTGTGCAACTAGTGTGGATATGATGGCTATATCGCACGAGGACGAAGATGAAGCACGACGCCGTAGGCGGAGTGCTCAATCGTTCAAGTGCGATATGGACAATCCACACGAGTCGAGCAGCATATTTTTTCTACGACCCACTTAGGAAAAAATCTAGAAAATAAAAATTTCTATAAACTGTAATATAACTTCAAATTAAAAATTTAACAATTCAATTTTATGTTTCCACTAATTTTGTGGTAAACGAATGTCCAATTTGTATAATGCTACGGTTTAAATAATTTCCAGGTTTTTCTCGGGGTCATTTTTGTTATAATGTTTTTTCCTGAAGATATGGCCGAGAACCATTCTTATTGGGACACCCGGTACAAGTTCAAGTATGGTCGATACATTACGCGGCTACTTGGCAAATGCCAATTTTTGCGTATACTGCAAGTACTTGTGAAAGGCCTGGCCATTGTTGTGAACGCAAACCAGGTAGGTTTGTATAACTCGTTAGTACCTGTGCCACTCTTCCCACTTGCTTTAATTTTGCACATACAATTTCTAAACGTTGCCATTAACGACTCTTTTTTTTCTTTAAGTCTGCGACAGATACTTTCAAAGAAAACTCAGATTGTATTCTCTTCCATGCGTCATGAACTTCATTTCGATTTTTATGCTCCGGAAAAAAAATGTGTTCATTATAAATGGATCAGAGATTAATCAAATAATTAGTTTCAATAAAAAAAAACGTGTATATTTGTCAAAAATTTTTATTATCCAATAATAAACTTGCTTTAAACATAAAACGTATTCTTAGAAATTAAATAAATTAAATACAAATTAATTCTTTTTAAAGAAAAGGTTAAGTGAGAACTTGCATGAGAACTTTTAATAAAGAGTATTTCCACCTCTAGAATTTATGCAAGCTTGAAGTCGCCTGCCCATGCTGTTTACCAAATTA
>CAJUYG010005514.1:0-13752 GCA_910591675.1 Galerucella calmariensis
CTTGAATATCTTGAAGGAAGTTGAATTTTCTATGACAATTGCATATGTTCTATCCGGCTCGAAGGACCACAAAGATGGTTGGTGTTCTTCAACCACTTTACCCACACGCCTTTTTATGTCTAAGCGTGAGGAGCGATGCACGAACTTGTTGACTTTACAGCACTTAGACTGTAGCAGTTGCTGATGTTTGGTAGCTCAAAAGGGTATTGTTTATAAGGCTAAGAGACATTCGCCACTATGAAAATCTTTTATTTAGCAACTATCATAGGTCGTAAAGCTACAGTAATTGATGCCTTATTGACTTCTGTCGCTTGAAATTGAGACACTTTCAGATTTAACAGTTATAATAAATATGGAGAACACTAGACTACAAAATGTTAGTCTCAAAACTTGTCCTGCGCTCAAACACAATAAATGTTACTTAAAACGTAGATTGAACAAAAAAAAAGTTCTCACTAACAGAATTTGTTAACTAATCAATATACAAATGATTATCGTAACCTTGCACTTATATAGCAATGTTTTTATGGGAATTCACTTCCGCTAAAAGAAATTAATTGACATTTGTTTTTGAAAAATGCACTGACAACCCCCTGACATTTCTCGAGAGATCAGGTCGGCAGTTGGTAGGTTTACTTATTATTACTGAAAGATCATCGATTCTAAGAATCGAATGATCTTGCACTGGTTTGAGAATATAGTTCTCGAACAAAAATCAAAATTTGAGCGTTCTCAACCAGCAATCCATAACAAAGGGTGAAAAGATTTCAATTGGTATATAAATAAAAATAGCATTGTTTAAAATTAACATTTTATATGCTTATTAAAATTATATTAACTGAAATATCGACAATTTCTTTACAAATTTTAATCAATCCTACTCTCAATTTTTTCATAATCTTTACATCTATGTTTTATATCTAATATTGGATCTATAATTTTGGAAATTTTAATAATATGTTGCATAAACCGTAGTCGGTCACATGCGGCAATGATCCTTGTCTCGCTTGTTGATATGCATATTTCCAAGTAACTAATAAATGAATTTTGTTCCTTGTTTCATTAAAGTGAATAGTTTTCTTTACTATTATTGTATTCTGCCTATTCTTCATATTCTCCGATATCCTACACTGCGTCATGTCTCTAATTATCAGCTCTAATTGGTTTTGTGTTAAATATTTATTTCATAGCTGTAAATCTTCATCTTTAAGTAACTGAGGATATCTATATATTACTTCTAATGCGATAGCGTATGTCTCATTATTTGAATGTTTCAATGGTTCTATTATATTCAAGGCTGTAGTTAATGGATCGGTGGTGGAATCTCTTATTCTCATTTGTGAAATTTTCAATGAACTAGCAAATTGTAAATTTCTTAAGTCTGTTAATCTATTTTCAATGAGTGGTAACATTTACCATAACATTGAAGTAGTATCAGCTCTTAGATAAATACAAGAATCGCCCTTATCAATTTTCACAACATTCCCAAATGATACTTAATCGTTTAAATATTAAATCAAATTTACCCATATCTAACGGTTCCATATTCTTGTTGTTTTTGTCTTGTTGATCTAAATGAGAAGTTATCGATATCATTTCTACACGATAAAAAAATGTTCCATTCCTGCGGACTTATATAAAATGGGTATTTTTGGTTCCAAATACTCCAACACATGGATCATAATTATTTAAATAAGGTGGTGAACCAACCTTCACATAAGGAGGCACATAGGAGGACTTCAAGATAAAATATTATGCTGGATGGAATGTTAAATTAATGCCAAAAATTGATCAAATCCTGATGAGCTTGATGAAGTTAAGGCTAAATTTACCCCATGAAGATTTAGCACTTCGATTTAGCTGTAGTAAAGTACTATCACAAACATCGTTATGACATGGATATATGCCCTACATGAAGTCTTTTTTAAACAAATAAGCTGCTTTTTCAAGTTTTAAAAATTGCAGAATAATTTTAGATTGTACAGAAATTCACTCGGCGATACCCAACAGCATGGAAAATCAAAGATTAACATACAGTTCATATAAGCATAGAAATACTTGGAAAATTTTAGTTGGAGCTGCTCCAAATGGTGTTATAACGTTTGTCAGCCAAGCATACCCAGGATCCACCTCAGACAAAAAAAATTGTTGAAAATTGTGGAGTGTTAAAACAAATGATTTCTGGTGATTTAATATTGGCTGACAAAGGCTTTTTAATCAAAGACTTACTTTCTGAAGGAGTGTCATTAAACATTCCTTAAATTTTTAATGTAATTTAAGATGAACATATGAATGCACTCTTTTTGTATACCTCTTTTTGTATACCTCTTTTTGCATCCAACACTTATGAGAACGAATAGGCATGCTCGCATTGTTTCAGACGCGAAGGTTGATGGTTCGCGCCCAGACTCCGGTGATAATTTTTTCAATATTTGGGTGGTCCTTTGGGGTCCTAAACAGGAGGGTATTGGGGAGTGGTGTAAGGTATTCGACGGCGTTCGATTGGTTAACTTTAGGGGTGCTGCGTGGGGAATGAAAGGGGGTAAAATTTTCGAATTATTTCAAGTATTACACGATAAGGCCTTTTAAACGAGATGTCGTTTGCTATGATTGGTTAACTTTTAGTATGAGGGGAGCTGCGTAGGGGATGAAAGGGGGTAGTTAGAATGTTTTAATTATTTTTATCATTGTCCCTTTGACGTCACCTATCCAATAACGTAGCACATGCGTAGATAGAGATTTACCCCCACTCCAAAATGAGCCAATTTCGGTGTTTTTGGACCTTAGCTTTTTCGGCGATTTTCTTATGAAGTTGACCATGTTAGCGCCTTCGCCATGAGGCTGAATAATTGCTGCATAATTACTTTCGCATATGTGGCCAGATATTAGCGAGAAAGCCGTTTTCCAGGGCTTAGTGGGCTGTTTTCCGCCCCTTCCGTAAACTCAATCGCGTTAAGTTTTTTCTCGTTTAAAAACACCTGCCGTGACCTACAAATTGAGCCCAAAGTGAAGTCTTCAGCGACTTTTCAGGAGCTTCCGATATTTTCAGGTGTTCAGTTACTGGACTAATGTGATTGATATAAAAAATAATTCAATCTTGAATTCCCCATAAAAAATGATGCAACATTTCTTAACCTACAATTCATATCTTCTGTATTTGTACCTGATGACTTCTTTATATTTGTGTATCGTAAATTGAAGCAAGGATTTTCATATTCACTGAAAATTAAAATTCATAATTATGGTTTGAAATATTTGATATAGTGATTATTTTTTCGTATAAATTTAAACCAATTAGAACGATCTATCCAGTTGAATTAACTTGTATAATTTCGATAATGCTTGATTATACATATGGTAGCTCTACCAATCGAAAAATTCACAATAATTTAATTTCCATATTAACCACATTGACATCAATATATAGCAACACACAAACTAACAGGACTGTCAAACTGACACTCTTTGTCATTATGCAACAAGTTATCGATGTATAACCTGATTATTTTGAAGTACTTAAAGTATTACTACTGGAAATATTGGTCATATAAAAAAATTCCAAACAAAGCTTCTCTAAATTTCTTTTCAAAAATTATTTTACCCCTGAAATGAAAGTTCACGGCGTGCTGAGTGAATGCAAGGAAATGCAAATATATTTCCACGAGTTGTTATTTTTTCAGTTAAAAAACCACTCCTTAGCTTTTATCCATCCCAATGTCATTTGGGAAAAAATTATATGAACCAACTTGGTGTAAAAGTTGAAGCTCTACAATTCTTGTTTCTCACTTAAAGGTTTCAACAGTCTGTTTCCCATATTTACTGGTATGCTATAATGTGTGTGTGTGTGAGAGAGATGGTCTCGGACGGTGTCCATCAACCACAGGGAGTATAGGAAGTTTAGATATTAATCTGAAGGAAAAGTCTATATTTCCAGTTTAGCATCATTAACAAAACGTATAAGTAGGTCAAAAATAACCTTTTCGTTTTTTGCCAGAAGTGAACATAAATTAACAGGCATGGGAAAGTTATAGGCTATGAGAGAATTATAAAGTTCTGTTCTTTCTGTCCGTCGATCCTCACATGCAAAAAAATATGATTGAGATCAGCTATTGATGTATTATCGCAAGTACAAAAAGGTGTGTTGAAAATACCTATTTTGTGTAGATGAGCCCGAAAACGTCCATGATTCACTTTTAAACGTGTGAGAATTCCCTGCTGTCTCTTGCTATAATCCAAGTTTAAGAGGTTACTTTTACTGGGGAGTTGCGGATATAAATGGAAATACTGATTGCTGTTTGTTTTTGCAATATTTTAATAATAGTTTTTCCAACGTGTGTGGGCAAATTCTTTGTGGCTATTTATTAAGTCCGAAAAGTTTTAGTTAACTTAGATATTCTACATGCCGCTTTTGCTTCGTAGTCCACTCTTTCATTTCCATCTATCCCGCAATGTCCTTTCACCCAGATAAGATGAATTTTCTTCCCACTATTTTTCAAGTCATATAGCAACCGCTTAATTTCAAAAATAAGATGTTGCCTGAAACATTTTGATGGAGAACTCTCTATTGCTTGCAAAACAGATTTAGAATCCGACATGATGGCCACGTTTTGAAATGAATTTAAACTACACCAGTGTAAGGCTTCTCTCACAGCTAGTGCCTCAGCTGTATATACTGAAAAATCATCTGAAATTTTAAATCGTTTGACTAAGTCCAAGTCAGAAACAAAAATAGCTGCTCCGGTCCCGTCATCATTTTTTGACCCATCTGTAAAAATTTTTATCACATCCTGATTTATGATAGCCAATGTGGTTTTCAGGATCAAATTATTCAAACTAGGTAAGTCCGAATATGATGGGTATATGACTGTTGGTCGGAATATCAATGAACCATAATTATACTGGTATATTGGGAAAATAGATTGGTTGTTAATGAGACTATTATCTGAGATGGTATTTAAAAAGGCATCTGACAATGGTGGGGAGTTTTTTTTTTCTCCAGTAAGGAAGAGAGAGGTTGCAAGAGTTTATATAAGCGATTTTCGAGACCATGGATGTGTTAAACGATCGGTATTTTATCAACTGCTTTTCAGCTAAAAATTGTCTTCGAATCATTAGCGGAGGTTCCTGCATTTCTGCCAATACTGCTTGATTGGGTGATGACATCATAGCTCCCAAACAAATTTTCAGAGATCTATATTGGATTCTATCGATAGTTATCAAATTGGATTTTGATGAAGAACCGTACAAGGTACATCCGTAGTCCAAAATCGAACGTATGTAAGACCTGTAGAACATAAGTGAAACTGAACTATCCGCTCCCCATTTTTTTGAGACACTGCGGAGCAGATTCCCTTCTCACATTTTTTTTTGCATACTGAATGTGACTGGTCCAAAGCAACTTTTTATCTAATATTATCCCCAAGTATTTGAATTCTTCAACAAAAGGGATTTGTTGTTCTCCTATAGTAAGGGCCCTAGTTGTTTTAAGACGGTGTCTTGAGAAACAAACCAAAGCAGATTTTTCGTATGAAATGGAGAAGCCGTTGTCAGAGAACCATCCATGCAGCACAGGCATAATACAAGTCCTCAACACATTGCTCGAAGGAACTACGGATGAAATAAAAGCATAAATCATCTGCATATTGAATGATTTTAATATTGTCATTTCCCAACCTGTGCAGGTCAGCAGTATAGATATTAAATGGAAGTGGGCTTAGAATGGACCCTTGTGGTAATCCGTTATAGACCGTTCGAGGACCGTGTAGAACATTTAAATGGTCTCGAATAAAAATTTATCTATTTACAAATAAGTTGATTACATTGGCACACACCTTCTCAAATAAACCAATTTTCTTCATTTTCTTTGACAGAATATTCAGATCAACTACGTCATATGCTCCCGATAAGTCGATAAATAAGCTAAGCATATAGTGATTGTTTGAAAAGCATATTTGTATGTCAAATAGTAACTGGCTTACTGCATCTATTGTACCCAGTCCTTTGCGAAAACCAAACTGGTTTTTTGGCAGCATCGAATTACTTTCCAAAAAATATTCAAGTCTAAACTTGATCATTCTCTCAAAAGTCTTAGAAAAGCAAGATATTAAGGAGATGGGCCGATAGGATAATGATAATTCCGGGTCTTTATGCGGTTTTAAAAGTAAGCAAATTATTATTTCTTTAAAATTGTCAAAATATTTTTGTTTCTGCCACCAATCATTGAGAATGTTGAGTAAATAAATTTTTGCTGATAATGGCAAATGATATATCATTTTATAGGTATATCCGTCCAGCCCGGGTGCAGTGTTTTTGCTTTTTTTAATAGCTATATCCAATTCGTCAATATTAAACGGAGAGAGCATAAAATCATCTTTTAAGTGAAATGAAGAATGATTTGTACTTTGAGGGATGTAGTTAGATGCCGAAGGAGGAGCTAGTCTGTTTAGCAGATTTTCGATTAGTTTATTTGACAGCGGGGTTTTTTTCCTATCATAATGCTTATTACTAATAGATCTAACATATTTCCAAATGTCAGTTAGCGGAGTGTTTTTGTTTAATTTATTTAGAAATGATATTCAACTGATCCGTTGTTTATTTTTGAAAACTCGTTTGATATGAGCTGCTATATTTTGATACGCAATATAGTTGTCATAAGTTGCCTGAAAGCGATAGTTTTCAAGTGCCTGTCTACGTTTCTTAATTAAGTTCGAGTAATCTTCGTCCCACCATACCGGTTTTGGAGTAACTGGAATGAAAGGTTTTTTTGTTGGCATTGCTTGGGATGCGGCGGAGGTCATCATTTCTAAAAGATGATCAATATTGTGACCATCATCTTTTCTATGTTGACTAATTTTAGATTCTAAAACATTTTGAAATATTTCCCAGACAGCGCGGGAATCGTTCCACTTGGTCGAAGGATTAATTAAAAATGTTGAAGGGGATATTTGTAATTGTATAATTATCGGATAATGATCCGAGCCCATAGTATCGAATAAAACTGACCAGTTTATTTTCTCTACCAAGGAGCTTGTAGTAAGAGTTAAGTCAACTGCTGAATTGACTCCTCTTGGGTTTAACCTAGTAGGCGTGCCATCATTCAAGACTATCAGATCTAAATCTTCAATTGCCTCTACTAATACTTTTCCGTGACGGTTATCAGCGTTAGGACCCCACATGCCGTGATGGGCATTGAAGTCCCCGCAAAAAATAGTTGATGGTTCAAATTGTTGGAATAAATTCATCCAGTCTAATCGACTAACATTAACGTCTGATGGTCTAATAATAGATGCAAGCGATATATTATGTGTATTAACAGTAATAGCACAAATTTCTAATTTTTTTTGGAAATTTTGTTTCAATTTGATTTCTGAAAAGTTTATTGATTTGCTAACAAATATTCCTACGCCACCGTAGCCATCTTCTCTACATTTTTTTATTAAATTATATCCTTTCAACGAAAATTTTGAGTTTGGTTTTAACCAAAGCTCTGATAAAATAATGATATCAACGTGAGTCTTACTGATGAGATTAATGAGACTTGTTTTATTGGCTGATATTGATCTACAATTCCATTGTAGTATGGTTATTGTACTTTTAATAGTATCCTTATTAATATTAAAACATATCTGGGTCGTCGTCATAATCTGTATTAGTCGGGGGGACGAATGAACGGTTTTCAAATATTTTATTTAGTACATCTTTGATATTAGATTCGTTAACTTGTATATTATTTTGAAAGATGTCCCTAACGACATTTTCGACTTTTGAAATTAATTGTTCTTTATAAAGTTTAAAGTCTTCTCTCTGAGGGATAGGTAAAATGGATGATTTTTTTGTTGTCTTGTTTCTGTCAACAACAATTGGAGGAGTGGGAGAGGGAGGGGGTGATGATTGTTTACGTTTCTTAGGTAGAGAAACATGATTTTTTGTTGTATTTTGATTTTTTGGCTTATTAACCATAGCGGAATAAGAAGTAGAAGTTCTGGGAAGTTATTTAAATTTGATAGAACTGAAAAGGGATTGTTGGTTGTTATTTTATCATAAGACGGATTATTAACCAGCAACTCTGCTTCTTTAAAAGAAACGTTTTTAGTTGACATAATTATTTTAATAGCATATTGTTTATTATATTCCGAACATTTTCTTGACGTGGAAATGTGCTCAATACTTTTACAATGATTACATCGTTGCCTATTTGTCCCGCAATTATCTTCATTACAGTTTTCATCTGCGCAGTTACATCTTTTTTACCTTTACATTGTACTTTAGAATGGCCGAAACGTAAACAATTATAACACTGTACGACGGGATAGATATAGGGCTCCACCTGGAAATTCACCATATTAATCTTGACACTCTGGGGGATTTTATTGCCTAAAAACGTAACCACCTCCATCTGCCTATCTACGTATTTGACCTCTTTAGACCTATTATCGACAATTCTGCTGACTTCAACTACTCTAATTGGTGATTCGATCGATTCCTGTAAATACTGAGCCGAGAAGAAAGTGTCTATCATACGGATGATACCTTTTTTTTTAGTTGAAAAAACGTGGAATATAAGCAATTAATTGATTTCTTTTTATAACCTCGTGCTCGACAAGTTTATTAGCAATTTCATAGGATTTGAAGATTACTTTAACTCTATTAATTCCAACAGGTTTGATATCGGTAATATTTTCTCTGAACTCTCTAATTTCGCGAAGAAAGTGGCCCATCCTAATTGGAAAAAACCTGCCTAGATTTTTTTCGCAATGTTCCAAATAAACCAAATATGGTCCAACATCTGTTCTCTGATATTTGTTTTCGAGATCGATTTTTGTAACAAAAGTATTTTGATCTATTTTTTCTGGTGAAGAACTTTCTGGATTCAAATGGGGCGACCGGAGGTCGCCCTCATTTTCATTCATTTTATATTATGAACCAACAAACACTATCGATAAAAAGGATCTAATAGTAAGTAAAATACAAATGAATAAATACTTACCTTAATTAATCGGTAAACCGGTTAGCTTCTATTCACTTTGATAACTTATTGGCACCTTCAAACAAAACTGCTCGCTATCAAAGTACGAACAATACTGGGTATGCTATAATATACAGGGTGTTTTCAATAATACAGTATAACACTAACTATTTAATACATAAATTTCTGGCTCAATTTAAATGGAGTAAGGTAAATGGCCCAACTATCGGACGCTTAAGAGCGAAGTCGAACTTTAAGCGTTCAGAAAAAATATATGCTCTGGAAAATCACTGACACGGATTGCATTTCAGGTTCCTTCATTTCTTTGCCTATAATAATATATTATCTCCTTTGATAATAATAAATATAGTTGTCTAATAATTGATAATTTATTAAAAAAGGTACATTTTTCCCAGTCATCGGTCGCTCTAACAGAGTGAAGCTCTACTTATCGAACGGGATATGACCCTATTATCGGCATATGTGGGATTAATAAAACAGAAACGTAAATTCCAATTGATTTGATATACAATAAGACAAGAAACATATCATCATTTCTAAACTGCTATGTATTCAAAAAATAAGCTTTCTGTCATCCAGCCATTATCTGACTTGCCAATATCCCACGATTTTGGAACATTATTAATGACCTCCTTTGGAATTCTCTTATAAGAATATATTATAATGAGCGGTGGTGGCAGATCCCCAGCAGCATTGCACATAAAAATAACAGTAATTGCTTCTTTTCCGGTATTATTTGACATGCTGTATACAGTTTCATCGCCCTTTTTAGTTGGAACTTTTTATCCTTTGTGACACAAAAAAACGGCCGTTTCGTCGCAGACATAAACTCTATTTGGTTCGGTTACATTGTTTTGATTTTCTTTTAAATAATTATTTACCTAATCGAACCATTGACGTATTTTTTCTTCAGTCAGGCTCTGTGGAACCCTTTTGGGTCTTCTTAAAAAGCTCTTATACCAATGACGGCCGATAAATAGACTTAAAAATGGAGCATGATTCTAGCTATCGGACATGTAATAAAATAATTAATAGGAGACTTAAATGAAAACAAGCTTCAGTAAAATAATTGAAGCTCTTACTCTACATAATAGTTAACATTTTATAACATATAAAAATCCGTTGCTAATTTTTTTTGTTTTCATTCATTCATTCATTCAAACTATTAACTATCTCAACTATCAGTCAGTTCATGTACCAAATATCGGTCATTTGATGTACGAACTATTGGTATAGCAGTTTAATAATGTGCTCACATAATATAATATTTAATTTACTCTTTTATTTAATGAAATATGCTATGCCGATAACTGGTCGGGAAAATCATTGGTTTATCAAGAATTAGTATTGTGTGATGCAATTTGAAAAAAAAAACATAACATTGTTGTAGTTATCGGACACCTGTCCGATAGCTGGTACATAACCCAATTTAATATGTCCCACTTATCAGCCACCATTTTATAGGAAAAAACAACGATAAATTAACAGAAAAAACTACTGTGGAATAGTTAATATACAATATTATACTATAAAAATCAACCCCATGAAGATATTTTTTTAATAAACATCAAAAATGTAAGTTTACTGAATAGCATTGTCTTACCTACTTCGCTAGCGAAATGATGCCTTTGGCTAAGGTTGTTACCACTCGACTATTTTCAAGCTATCTGAGAATTATAGAAGTTCGTAGAAGGGCTAGGTTGTGTCAACAATGTGGCCAAAGTGTGCAATTTTTCAGAAGAATATATTTTTCGTCTCAAATATATACACTTAACTTATTATTAATCAAAGACCAAAAAAGTGTCCGATAATTGGGACGTGGCCAATATTTGGGCCATTTACCTTATCTGTTGGGTCTGTTGAACATAAGAATCTATTACCTTCCAGTTGGTATTAGGGTTGCCTATATCTATCTCTGATAGTTTACGAGAAATTTTGAATTTGTTTCTCAATATTCAATTATTTGCTGACATCTAGTTCTACGACATGATACTCCGATGGAAAGTTTTTAGAAATTTAAAATTTGTTATTTTGATAGTAAGTGCTTTGTTGTATGATTTGTCACTTATAATTGCACAAGTGGTTGGTATTTTATCGGGTATATTTTTGTTGTTTAATGAGAAACTGTTTCCTAGCAATTTGACGAGAATAACTGTCAAAAAAGCTGTCAAAAACACGACACCGAAGGTAGAGTGTTTTTAGTTTGACAGTTAATCGTGTCAAATTGCTAAAGGAAACATTTTAGAATTTGAACAACACAAATTTACCCAATATCAATACAAACCTCGAGTGTAATTCGGCAGGACAATTCAATGAATGACAAATTTGGAAACATATCAATGCAAACTTTATTTATGGAACATTAAAAATAAACACATTTTTATTTTAATGTACAATTATTAAAAACGCAGTTATTGAAATTCACACTAGGAACAGTGATATTGATGAACAAATGAATAAGTGAAAAAACCACTAGTGTATTTGTCGCTGTAAAAGTTAAAGCTAACTTTTGCAGCTGTCAAAGTGACAATTGCACTGTGGCATATGCGATTTTTTATACATGAATTAAATTGTCATTGATAAATTGGAGGTCCCTTAACCCTCTACTGCATGAAATAAAAAATAAAAATGTTTACAAAACGGTTTATTTGGACAAAAATAACATCTTAAACGAAAAATTTTTTTTCATTTTATCACATAAAAAGTTATTTTTCTAAACCATATATGGTTTCGTATGCAGGAGCGCTTATGTATAATAAAAACTTATTGGACATAAATGGTTTCGTATGCAAAGACACTTAAAAATATTAACAAAATAAAAATTGGAAAGATAGAAAAAATACATAAGAAAGTTCATCAAACTAAGCATTAGTCGTGAAACTGAGACATACAATTTCTTTTCTCATTGTAGCAAAAAAATACTTTACATTTTCTACATTTTGTATATGTTTTTTTTGAACACACTTGACACATCTGACGGTTTTTTTGCCATTCTGGCATGTGCCCAACATTATCAACTCGAACTGAGCTAAGAGGCAGATCTTGGTGTCTTGCAGGAGTTTTTCTTCACTTTTCTTGGACAGTCGTCGGTAAGTTTGACGGAACAAGTGGACTACCTTGTCTACTTGATGTCGGCGTTCCAGTTTGGTTTTGACTATGATTAGTTGGACGACCTCTCTTTCGCGATAAAGACTTTCCAGCTTTACATAGATGTTCTGCTATTGACTGTTTAAAATCAAATAGAGGCATATAATAGTCATTATCAGGCTTCCTACGCCAAAGTAGCCAAGCGTTAACAACACACATATCTACCATGTGAAAAAATATCCTCTTGTACCACCTTTTTGATCTCAAGTGGATCCTATAGAGACCAAGCATAGAATCCAGATCGACACCCCTCATGTGCTCATTATATAGTTTAATTGCTTTAGGGCAAGGTATATCTTTATATTCCTTTCCCTTTCTACAAAACCTGCGTTTAGTAGTCGTTGGTTCACTAGCAACGTGAGTAGAAAGCATGTTTACCGGTTTATTATCAAACCACGATATAACGCTCATCTTGACGTTCTCGATTGTGGCAACTTTCTCAACCATAAATCCACGACCTTTTTTTGAGCTCTTGTATCGTTGGCATTTCTGAGTTTGGAACACGGTTCAGTCTAACGGTACCTAAAGGTAAGAGACCATTCTTTGTAAGATATATTTTTAATTGGGGGCTGTTGAAACAATTGTCAAAGAATATTTTATGATTCACATGTTTTGGCACAGTTGCGGTCAAGCGAGTTACAACATTACTGCTAGCCCCTAAGTCAGGTGCTCCTTCTGGGAAAGAATTACTCTGTTCTCCTGCAAAAATGTCGAAGTCGTAACTAAATCCTGATGCTCCACTGAGGACCTGATTTTTATATCCCCATTTATGGGGTTTTGCAGGGTTATACTGCTTTAGATTGTGACGACACTTTGTGGGTATTATTTGTTTGTCTACCGCCAAATACTCTTCCTTTGGAACCAATAAAAGTCGCTCTCTAATTCCTCCAAGAAGGGGTCGCACTTTGAATAATTTATCAAAACCCGTGTTACCAATTCTAACGAAATTCGTATTAATATTGAAGCTTTTGATAGTTTCAAACCGATTACAAGTCATTGTTTCATATATTCGTGGCTGTCCTACAGTCTTATTCCAATAAAGCCTTGATGACGGTAATTTTACTAAAGACATAAATATTACCATACCTAAAAACTGTTCCATTCCGTTTATTCAATATTAGCTGGCTTATCTATATTATCTTGAGGAGCCCTTATATTTGATTGTTCAACTATCATGGAAATCAAATTATCGGGAAACAAAAATAGAAAAAAATCCGCAGGAGAATCCAACTCTTCAATGGACGTAGGTGTGAGCGAGTAGCGAATAAAATAAAACAACTTCCCGTTGAAAGTAACTTATTTAATTATTAAAAAGGTGAAAATTAGCGAATATGCAACTTAACAACTTGACCGTTGCATTCACACAAAAACACACACACACACACACACACACACACACACACACACACACACACACACACACACACCTCCCTTGCCTTGCTCCGCCCCTTCACCAGTAGCCCCACCGTCTTAGCCTCAGCCACTTCCAGTCCACACCGCTCTATCTTCTCCACAATCTTTCCAGTTCGCTTGAGGAAAGTAATACTGCCTAAAATAAATAATAATAATATGTTTCAAAACAATTATGGGTGTATGTATTTTATAATAACAATCATTAT
>CAJUYG010005515.1:0-13750 GCA_910591675.1 Galerucella calmariensis
TCAACTTTCTCGTAGTGTAGGATAACAAAAAATCATCTATCATTGCGAATTTGAAAATAAATAGTTTGAATTTTATTTCAATCATTAAATACTAATGTAAGTAGATATGGATAGTAAAAGTAGTGTACAAAAACTTCAAGTATCTTGTACCATTTATCAAATAATAATCCGTTTGATGAAAACTATTGAATCCTTCCTTTTTTATTGGATATCATGTACAAAACATATGGATCCTATTTTCCCATCAGAATCCACATAGCAAGCTGTTATTTTTTGTACCATCAAATAACAAAACATTATTGATTGATTAAACATTGCGGAGTACTTCTTTAAGTTAGAGGACGTGAAACCGAATTAACAAATGGAAATTTTAAACGCAGTATAAATAAAAACTGTAGCGGAAGTAATAGATAACATTTAAAATTAAATAAGGAGCTTTTTACCCATTAGCACGCCTAAATTGTTCTAGCGCGTAATAATTTTTAACAAATCACCGCGAAAAGTACAGGCACTACATTGGTGGTCACTTGGTGAAAATGAAGAATTATAATAGCTTCAAGAAACACGTTAAGAATACTAATAGGGATTTTGGGTTGGCAATAAATTGTGAATTGGTACCTAATATACGTGTATAGGTGACATAGGCGTAGATAAATGGGGAAGACCACTAGGTGATGAAATCCTTTGAAATATATTTCAATCAATTCATGATGATGTGGTTTCAGTGTCCAGACAATATCATGTGTCGAATCGTATTTAGTGGATTTCCTGGCGTTTCGAAATCATGTTATTCAAAATTGGAAAATGTCCGATACAAGTGGGCGGTGGTATGACGTACTAACCCCTAACATTATCCGTCTCACACAAAACCACAGGTATCCGGATTTACTAATATGGTTAGCTGCTTAAGGTGTTGGGGCTACTACGTCATACTGCAATACACCAATGTACTTTTACAAATGTCACATAAAATTTTATATTTGATATAAACATTATTTAATTTAATGCACTATTCATATTAAGAAGCTGAGCTGGTAGTGTTTAGGCGTAGGGACAACAATTATGCTGTTTTTGAAAAAATGAGTGGTCTTCCCCGTTGTCAATAAAAGAGTGGAGATATTCAGTGCAACTCTGTTCGCGAATAGCAATATTGAAAATATATTGCTCATCAACATTCCAAGAAATGGTATTCCGATCACCATGTTAATAGCCGGAGAGCCAGAGCCAAAAAAACTGTTTCAATTTCTAAAGGCTGGTTTTTTGTTAAATCGTTGTAGCCGATGGGTACACAAACATGCTCCGGTCAGTCAAGCGTGCCGTAGAACAGGTGGCTCAGGTGCGATATTAAAGGTGTATCATTTGACGGGTGAACAAAATGAATTTCTAAAAGCTGAAAATTGTTATACAACTTCTCTATTGTATGAAATAAAAGTTGTGTTGGTCAGTCAGTCATACATTAGAACAGAGCTGGTCAGTCAGTCCGGATAGACGTGGGATAAATAATTATTAAGTGCAATTCGTTTCTAAAACTTCAAATTTTGTCTGAGGGTTCAGAATTATGTATTGAGCATCAAAACATCCGTCAGTCATGTGTTCAGTAGAACAACGTCCGTCAGTCAGGTGAAAAAGTTAAAGGTATACCACGCGCGCCGTTTGAGTTTCAGGCTGCGTATCACGATATTTCTACATTTGTATTATTATTTTAACAATCAGAAAACGTCATTTGATGTTTTAATTTGTAGTTCTATGGATAATTACCATTTGTATCGCATCGACAAACGATTTATTTAATCATTTGATACGTTTCGTGCGGTATTATTATGCAAAAAAATAAAAAATGGTGGGTTCAGAAAAACTTATCTTATCTACACCAGTAAATGTCACTTGGAAGTGTGATTTTGGCTATTGTAATAACTTGAAATTTAATTACGTTCTTAAATACTCTTAATTGATTAATCCACAGGACAAATTTGTATGAGTTGTAATTTCGCAAAATATTCGTGCTTAGGAAGAAGCATTAATTATTGAAGGTATAAAAAATAAGGAATTGAATCTCTTACGTTGGAAATATAATGTATGCGAATAAACGGGTATTTTGAAAACGAACTAGAAAAGACAGGTATACTCGTCGGTAAGAATCCGAATCTTCGCACACAATAGCTAGTTCGAGAGAGAGGGCTCTTTTTCCCCCACCTTTGAACGTCCTCCACTTCAAATTTTAACAGTTATTCTACCAAACGCTGATGCGACGCTATACTTTACACGAATTAGCAAGATCGCTTGACACTTTTTCAAAGTTTCTTCCGTGAATGAATTCAACAGAAGTTGCTTTTTAAGAGCGAATACACAAATTCTGTTCATTTTGTAAATCAACCGAAGTGTCGCATCAGCGTTTGGTCTGGCTCTTGGACTATAAGGATTATATGACCTGTCAAGTAATATCAGCAATCTAATTTTTGTTATTGCCAAAGCTTTTTTTAAGCGAATAGATAAGGACAGTGAAAGTTGATAAGCTGTGAACGAATCCTATTTCGAGGGGTTATTAATTAAAATAATTTATAAAGAAGTTATTAAGCTTCAAATTCTTCAAAAAAAGGATTACACTCTGAGGTGTAATGTGATCTTACAATTAATTTGCAATTTTTCTAAATGTTTCTGCCCAAATGAGGAGTAGCAAGTGATATTATTTTTTTATTTTTTCATGCTCTATTCTCTATCATATTTAACATATCAGTGAGTATTTTCCCTCTATAATCTAGTTTCCCGACATTCAAGGGGTGAAATTCCCCAGTAACCAATATTCTATTATTCACAAGAGAGTGGGAATAAGTTTGAAGTAATTTGTGAGATTTTAAAACATTCAGCTCGAAGGTATATTTATTACCGGAATTGGTCTAAATTACTGGAACAATTATAGGTTGAAGTCAAAATAGATCGTCCCATTTTTTTATTGACTGCCGATATACAGTGTTGCCAGTAGATAAATTCAAGCTTCAGGTAATAACATTGCTATTGACAAAACCATGAACCATTCCTGCTATGAACGGAGAAACGGAATACACAATCACTTGACCATACTGCTGTATGTTATAACCATAACAATACTATTTATACAACAATGTTTTCTGCAATATGCAAGCACAATAGCACTGATTGTTATTTGTACGAAATAAACATTTTCTGGAAAAAAAATAATTGTACAGGAAATAAACTAGTTGTATTTGGTAACGCACTGAAAAATAAATGTTTACTGTACCAATTGTATATAATTATTGTATTTTTAACAATTATTATCCTTATACGTATTGTTCTTCCAGTTTGTAAAATACAGTTCAATTGAATTTATTTTTCCAGTCATGGAATTAATGTTTTCACATACCTCCATACTGCGGTGGATCGATTGTGGTGGAACCAGCGGTTGTGTTTACTGGTTTCTAGGTCCAACACGTCGGTAAGTGATTTAATTACCGTTCAGACGTTGGTAAGCAAATCACCCATCGACGTCTTAGCCCTACATAAATATGAGTGGTCCTGAATAATATATTACTTCATTCATTACATAAAAAGAAACGAAAAAATGAGATTTATATTTTTTTCATAGCGATTCCTGGATATTTTTGGAATTATCGCTTCACATTTTATTTGCCATACACTCAACAACTGCCCAACGATTATTAAATTATATCATTGGCAAGGTGGCAACCGCCAACTTCATACCAAAATGCAAATATATTTTAAACTGATCGAGAAGTATAAATGTCACTTTCCACTTTTCGTACATTTCGAAGAAATTCAAATTATTTTATTTGAAATTTATTTCAATATACGCATGTCGAACGTTGAGGGTTTTACCGGTCTCCAGCAAAATTGCTGTCGACCTGACATATCCAAAGAGGTGAAATACCTGGGAGTGACCCTCGACTCTAAATTGAATTGGAGGGCACACCTGGAAAGAACTACTACCAGGGCAACCAGACTATTTTGGCAATGCAGAAGAGTTATGGGAAAAACCTGGGGAATAAGACCTGAGGTGGTACACTGGCTTTACACAACAGTGATTAGGCCTACGGTCACCTATGGAACGGTAGTCTGGTGGAGAAGGACAGAAGTGTCCTCAGTAGAGAACAAATTGGCTACAATCCAAAGACAAGCTCTCCTCGGTATTACCGGGGCAATGAACAGCACGGGCACGTCATCAATGGAGGCCCTTATAGGCCTCCCTCCTCTGGAACTTTTTGTTAGGGCAGAGGCGATGATGGCGATTCTTAGACTGAAATCGGGAGGCATGTGGACCCCGAACAATGTACGTGGGGGACATACCGATATAACTGGGACAATACTAGACGAACCAAACTTTCAGATGGGTCTGGATAGTATGATACCAGAGAATATATTCACTGAGCGAGTGAATATTATCATTCCATCTAGGCAACAGGTGATGCACTCGGGAAATCCCGGGGATATCAGCTGGTTCACTGATGGATCTAAAACTAACCATGGCACTGGGGCTGGTATAAATGGACCTAGGAAGAAAATGTTCTTCAGCCTTGGTAGATACACGTCTGTATTCCAGGCAGAAACAATTGCTGCTATAGCCTGTATTGATGAAAATATCAAGAGGGGTTATACCGGACAAAGAATAAAAACATTCACTGATAGCCAGGCATTGCTGAAGGCTATCAGCAATCCTACCACGAAATCTAGACTGGTTAAAAACTGCAAAGAGTCCCTTAATAAGCTGGCAAGAGACAACACAGTGTCTCTAGTGTGGGTGCCGGGACATGAAGGGACTGCTGGTAATGAATTGGCGGACCAGCTAGCTAAACAAGGCTCTAAAGGAGACTTTATAGGTCCGGAACCGTTCTGTGGAATCACAAAGGATTACATAAGAGGGGAAATCCGGAACTGGCTAGACAAAGAACACCAAATTAAATGGAGGTTGACAGAAGGTCATCTTCACACAAAAAGTCTACTGAAAAAGGTAAACAAAGAACTCTCAACCAGTTTATTGAAACTGAGCAAGAGACACTTGAAGACAGTAACCGACCTGGTTACTGGACATTGCACTCTAAGGAAACATTTGTACAGAATGGGAATAGTCAGTGAACCTTTCTGTAGGAAGTGCGAACTAAGGGATGAAACACCTATTCATATATTCTGCTCATGTAAGAACTTAGAAGGACTCAGACAGAAGCATTTTGGAAAGGAAACTATACAACCATCAGAACTACTTAAAATCCCCCCCAAATAAGCTAGTGGCCTATATAGAGGACACGAAACTTTTGGAGTGGAAGTAGATAACATTGGGAATGGTACAATGACTTAGGTCAAGTGCCCGGGCTGTTGAGCACAACCCAAACGTTTGAATGAATGAATGAATGAATGCTGTCGACCGGTAAACAACCCTTACCGTTCTTGATACTTAATATACCAAAGCGTACAGCAATCTACATTTCTTAATAATGTTAATGTTACAATTATGAACTAATTATATTATTGGTCCTGTAAAAAACCAAAACAGACCTTCATTATGTTTGATACCTATTAATGAAACTAAATAGTAATTTACTTTACAAGACCGAAACGTAGTGTTTTTCAGGTCAAGACAAACAGATTCATATGGCAGCTTGGGGAGACCTGAAAAACACTAATTTCCGGTTGCGTGACGTACAATATTTTTCAAGTCCGTCCAAAAAATATACACATTCTGGACCATTTTTCGTCCAGAAAATAACGTTTTGCCGATCAAGACCGGAAAATGGACGCCAGGGACCGGAAATAGTTATTTTCCTAACCAGTGCGGAAAGTGATACTTTCCCGCATGCGACTGCAGTCAAGGACGGGAAAAACTCGCATGAATATTATAATACATATTTCTGGAGGGGTACAGTGCATCAATTCTTTTTTTTACGACCGTGCGTTTTAACCCACTTTCTCGCACGCATTTTCGTTTTGAAAGTGTCGTAAAATTGTGCAAATTTTGATCTTATTAGATATTTTGTTACTTTGGAAGTTATAACTATTGTTACCACAGGTGAATAAATATTTACAAAATAGGCCATCAAATAAACTCTACATCTTTTCTAGCTTTTTGTTGCATTTTAAATTTTTTGAAAATATAAAATAATGAAGATATTTTGATATAACCCTGTACATTCTTTAAAGTAGTGTCATAAAACTATCAAACCACCTAGGTTTGATATGAGAAAAGTATATTAAATAAAATTCTTTCATCTACAAATGACTTAAAACCGTTGCCGTCACCTTTATCGTCATCTTTATGGGACCTGCAGCCGATGCCATCCTCGTCGACGTCATCTACTTACCAGTTAACACCAAATAACTCCACTGGACCGCCAATTTCAAGTAATTCACAGAATGTAATAAAAATTGTGTTTTTAATATTAATATTTATAATAATTAATAGTTTTTGGTTGAAGTTTTGTATGTGTATGTTGAAATAAAATAACTTTTGAAAAATGGGTTCGTTTACTTTTTTGTATATACGGTCGTAAAAAAAATAATGATCCTAACTTATGAGTAAAGTGTCTTTCCTGCCCTTGACCGCTTGCCCGAACTCCGCTCCGCGTCTTTCGGGTCAACTGCAGTCGCGTGCAGGAAACTAACACTTTCCACACTTGTTAGAACTATTGCCGGTTCCTGACGTCCATTTTTTTTCATTTTTCCAAACGCTCTTTTATAATACAATCTACTTTGATTCCGTTACTATGGTAACAACGTTTCGATATATTGTCGAGTGATGACAGTTCGTTAATTTGTCGTTTATGTTAAAATTATTATTTTATCTGGTTTTAGTTTTGTTAATCACTTTGTTATAAAAAGTAAAATGAAGAATTAGATGTAAGGTGGAATGGGGTAAATGTGATCTACTTTTAGAATAGTTCAACTTTCATTCAACATAAAGGTGCAAAGAACAATTTCAAAAATTTTACAAAAAAAATCTTAATACTTTTGAAGGGGTTTTGTATTCATGGTGTGCAAGACTGCCAAGAAATTTAAATAATGTTTAATGTTGTAAGTGTTACGGGATGTTTTTTAAAATCATGTCAGTATATCACATTTACCCCAGGGACTGGGGCAATTGTGATAAAAGTTTATATTTTTGTAGTAAATAACATACTTCTCACTCTGGGGCTATTGTATTAAAATTCATTCCAAGCTCTCTGCATGTGTTTTTTTGTAATCCATTTTGTTGAAAAAAATACGGAACATTTTCAACTATTATAAACAATCATGAAACAAAGGAACAGAAACTAATAAAACTTGATACAAAACACTTCTAAATGTGTCAGAGTTAATGATGAGCCATTTTTAAACCGACTGTCACAATTGCCCCATTACCACATATATCCCACTTCACCTTATATCGAAGTGTCTGTCTTAAAAAATATATTGTACGTCACGCAACCGAAAATTAGTGTTTTTCAGGTCTCACCAAGCTTCCAGGACTCTGCCTGTCTCGACCTGGATTGTACCCCTCCAGAAAAAGGTATTATAATATTTATCAATGTGGTATATTTTTTAATGTAAAAAATATTAATCTAAAATAGATTAACGATCACATTATTTATGAGGGTGGGGAGTGACTGCAAAACGTTATTTTCTGGACGGTCTTGAAAAAATATTTTTCTACGACAACCTCGATAAATGTTCATTTTATAACCGTAACTTCAATAATAAACAAGCACATTTTGTACAGAATTTAATTTTTGCATCGGCGGCTAGGCAAGTTGCTAAGCAACAAATGCAAAATGGAATATTTCGTGTGAGATTTACGTTCACTCTAAAATCACAACGACTACAGCTTGTCAAATTATGACGTCCAGCGACAAATTGATGAAATGTCAGCAAATCGTTTCTGTCAAAGATTTAGTAGGTAACGAGTACTTTCATAGTTATAGATAAACGTGAACGATATGTTGTCATAGAAAAAGTATAGTATGCAATTCGCAACCAAATGGCCATTTTGCACTCGCATGAATTGCAGCACTTGCCTTCGGCTCGTGCCATTCCATTTTTGCATCGGCTGCTAGGCAAGCTGCTAAGCAACAAATGCGAAATTGAATATTTCGTGTTAGGTTTAGGCTCACTCTAAAATCACAACGACTACGACTTGTCAAATTATGACGTCCAGCGACAAATTGATGAAATGTCAGCAGATCGTTTCTATCAAAGTTTTAGTAGGTAACGAGTAATTTTATAGTTGTTTTCTACAAATACATATTTATAGACTTTTATTCCTGTGTACCTATTAGAAATAGCAATAAAAAAAATTTACATATATCTTTAATTCATATTTCAATTCTGATAGAAAGCTCATTAGCGGGGAATTCGGAGTAATAGAATATTATCAGTTCATTTCTCTCAAAGTTTTTGCAATGTATGCATGTATTAAACGTGAACGATGTGTTGTCATAGAAAAAGTATAGTATGCATCTCGCAACAAAATGGGCATCATTTTGTGCACATTGCATAATATACTATTTATGTGCTTCAATCTCTTTCATATTAAAAAAAATTGTGTATTCTATTTGTTTTATCGCGTAGATTTGATGTTCTAAAATAATAAATAATATAGCTGGGAAATTTAAAAAGGTCAAAACACCTATTATTTAAGTCCGGTTTTTCCTTCACTTGATTGAAATGGACATGGAGTATCATCTTCTTACAATATTTCACCCTAGTCCGCAAATTCAGTTTACTTAGCCAAACTACAGCTATTTCGGAAAAAAGTGAAAAGACATCATCTTCGAATTATTATGACAATCATCAACACAACATATCAAGCCACCACTTTTTATGCGTGGCTCTTTAGGAAAACTGGAACAAACTTAGTTCAATTCACCATGTTATTGCGCTGGTGGCCATTGTGACGCTTAGGTACTTATTCTTATTCATAATGGAAGTGAGGCGATTGAAAAATAGATTAATGTTTCCAACTTAAAAAAAATACAGAAATTTTCCACTTTTATCAATATCACAATGGTAGTTTGTACAACTAGTGCGCAATGCGTCACTTTTCCCACGAGCGCAGTGGGAGAAGTGATTTGCGTACACAATATTTTTTCTACAACCACATTTATCAATGAAAGATTTACTTATAATTTATAGTTATTTTATTTAAGCCTTGAACTGAAAGAATTTTCAATATGAAAATAAATAGACAAATCAGTTGAATGTATGTATGATCAATTGTAAAATTTGTTAATTTTGTATTCAAACCTCAGGTAACCTCAGTTGCAGTTCGAGCCTTTTCGATAATATCTGGAGGAGTATTTTCAATGTCGGAAATGAACAACTCAAAAGAAATTATTTTGATCTTGGTTCATAGTTCCTAAAATATTGCTTAGTAGGTTGATGTTTTTATAATTATTAAATTAAAATGAATAATGAAATGAATAGTTTATTTACTTTTGGTTTAAATTTAAAAATTGTACATCAATAAGATATTTACTATTAGGTTGAATTGTCAAAAAAAATTGACAGGTCATAGGTAGCTTTGTTTGACATCTCGGTGCGGAAAAGTGTCATAGCGTGTATTTCCAACGGTTATCAAAAGAATTGCGAAAAGGCCTGCTTTGCGTATAAAAGTTTGTGCAGAAAAGCGTGTTTTGCATAGTGGTTGTAGGAATATATATTAAAGGTGTGTTCCGGGTTTCCATAGGAACAATGGAATAACTAGTTAGATTATAATTGAAACATGGCAACATTGACAATTATTGAGTTATTAATCTACTTTGTTTACAGTTTCCTGCAAATTAAATGTCATTTTATTAAATCGTGTTATAAATATACAGTGCTATTCAAAAGTCCCCTCCCCCCCTCGTATCTTTTGAACGGCTACACTTACATTAATGAAATTTGGAGGGTGAGAATAAAGTGTTGTAAACTTCTCTAAGAATGGTAACAGGTGACGTAATAGTAATAGATGACATCACAGTGCCACTCTGGCCAATAATTTTAATTAGGACCTATGTAAAGTGATATCTCGTTTGAAAGGCAGTGGCATTGGCTACATAGCCATATTGATTTTGTTTGAGTTCAAGCTAATTTTGACGCATAAATTGAATAAATACCAAAATTATTATTTCACATTTAGATATTGAAGATTTTTCAGTCCGACTCTGGTTAGTTGTCAAATAATTGACGTTTTCAATTTAAAAGTATTTGTTGCTTTGCAAAGTTTTACTAAGTGGCTTAAATATTTAATTTTATTATTGTTTAACAAGACGTTTAAGAGTTTACATAGGCAAAATGGTACGTACTCAAGCCGACAAAGTAGCAGCTATCTTAATAGTTGGTGAATCTAGAAAAAATCTCCAAGAAGCGGAACGTTTCTTTAATTAGAGATACCCAGATCGCCCTATCTCGAGAACTTATTTGAGGGAGCTTCTTCACAAGTTTGAAGCAACAGGTAGTGTTCAAGATGCCAAACGATCTGGTCGACCAACATTTAGTGATGATAAAAAAATTGATATAGCCGCTTAAATGGTAGTAAACACTACTTCCTTTTCAACTTAAGTTGCGTCTATCTGTGAAGTGAGTAAAAGTAAAGTACAGGGGTGTTGGCAAAAAATAAATTTCATCCACACAAGTTAAAAATGGTGCATCACATTTCGGATGACGACCCCGACAGAAGACTCGGATTCTGTGGATGTATGGCAAATAAAATTAGTCAAAACCCACATTACACAAAAATAATTTGTTTTAGTGACGAAAGTACTTTTTGCCTCAATAGAAATGTGAATACACAAAATGTAAGGTCTTGGAATGACACAAATCTTCACACCTTTCGTGAACAACATACCCAATTTCCAGAAAAAGTCAATGTTTGGGCAGGTATTTTGGGAAACCACATAATTGGTCCTGTTTTCCTCAATTAAAATTTAAGCGGTGGAGTGTATCTGGAGATGTTGCTCCTGCACATTATTATGGTGCAGTAAAACGTTACCTGGATGAAGAATATCGAGGTAGATGGATCGGCCGGCAAGGTCCTATAGAATGGCCACCTTGGTCACCAGATCTGACACCATTAGATTTTTTCCTATGGGGTACTTGAAATCCAAGGTTTATACTACGGCACCAGATAGCATTGGCGTTTTGGAAGAAAGAATTATTGAAGAATGCAATGCAATTTCAGGTGACACATTCGAACGAGTACGACAAGAGTTTACTAATAGGATGTATTACTATCAGGAAGTAGACGGAGCACATTTCAAATTCTATTTTTCTACTTCCGTCACTAAAACTGCACCTTCTCTTTCCTAAACGTCATATGTATTTTCAGTTATAATATATTTAACATCCGTGTTAATTTTGTAGTTCTGTGTCACTTGATTTTTCAATGACACGTCAGTCATTACCTGTCATTTTGTGAATATAATTAAAATACTATAAAAAAGGTAGAACGTGTCGCGGGACACACGGTAGGAACTTTAGTTCCTTTTAATCAAAAATTATGTAATACATTTGACGTTATAGATAAACAATTTGCATGTGCCTCGGTGGTCGAGTAGTGAGAAAACCAGACTCTCACGCGGTAGACCCGGGTTCGATTCCCCGTGAGGAATTTTTTTTTATTGTTAATTTTATTGTTAATAACGACAACAGGTAGACGTTTGAAATATTTAGCAGATGTAACGTTATATTTGACCACTATCATTGTAATATTTAAATATCTACCGGACGGCGAGTAGCCAGTCCTTTTCTCTTATCAACATGTGATTCTCGTCGAAAACCTGTAGCACCGATCGCTTCAAAAGGCAAAATTTTTACATTTAATGTGTGACGAATAATCTACGTTGGTGAGGTTTCGTATACACTGATATTTGTCAAATATATCAATTCTTCTCTCCTATACAGAGAAAGAAACTAAGAACACACTACGGATACGTAAATTCTTTCTCGAAGCGGAGCATGTGAACAGGAGAGGAATATATAACGTATGTCGATTGCTCATCGCATGGTTCAATTTAATAGCGAGTAGTTAAAATAAGCTTCCTTTCTCCTGTGAACCATGAACCGATAAGGTCGAGAATTTTTAATTGTTTATCTTTATCTTTATCTTTAACTTTATCTTTCCTAAAGTGCATTCAATGTGAATGCACTTACTGAGTTACCTGAGACTTACTGAGTACCTGAAATTACCTGAGTTACCTGAGACTTACTGAGTACCTGAAATTACCTGAGTTACCTGAGACTTACTGAGTACCTGAAATTACCTGAGTTACCTGAGACTTACTAAGTACCTGGACTTGCCTGAGAATTTGTACCTGAAGTTACCTGAGACATACCTGAGACCACAAACAGTCTGGAACTTTGTACCTGCCATCAGACACGTGGAAATTCAAGGGAAGTAACCAGTGTACTAATTTTAAAACCAACGTGCTTCAACACAAAAAACCATAATTTTTTTTTATATTTCACTTACTATTTTTTTATATTTTTAGTCATTATACAACTTGTAAATTTAACAACGTTGTTCATATTCCTTCCCTTCCAACATTTCTAGGTTTGTTGATAGAGAGTGGTGAGGTGAAGAACTAGTCGACTAATATTATTCAGGGTGGCGCCCACTTACCTTTGTTGATTAACTTTCATTACATTTCTTAACTTGATTTATTAACTTCTTCAATTCATTTCGTTTCTTAACTTCATTTATTATCTTATTAACTTCAATATAACTTCAATATAACTTCAATAACTTAAATAAAGTAGGATTACCCGCGAACCGGTAAGACTACTCCCTGAATTGATATTAGTTTGGTCTCCGAATTCACACCTGAGGTGCTCTCCACATTGAGTCGCCGTTGCAATTTATCTTGCCTTATTATTTTAAATAAATATTAGGTAACAAAATTGGCACCCGAACGTGTGTGGCTGTTTTGCGCATCGTCTCTCTCATCAATAAATCTTGAAACTTGGAAGTTTGGACAGTATAGTTGAAGCAAGTATCTTATTATTGTCGTACATATCTTCCATTTATCGTATTATCTATCTTTAAATCTTTCACTTATCGTATCATATCGTTCACAGTTGAGTTTTTAATATTTTAGTTGGTTATCGTTTTAACAATATCTTATATCTATATATTTTTATTATCTTATATCTTCACGTATCGTAACCATATATATAAATATCTTCTTAATTGTCAATATCAACAGTACTATTTTTTTTCTTTTATCTTATACTTTAATTTCGTCATATACCGTTTAATAAAATGGCACGAGTGTTCAAACTAAATGTTGATTATCTTTTATCTCATGAATTAGATTATGAACTTTCTTATCGTGGCTTAGAGATACCTTCACTGGTTACAGAGAAGAAGAAATTATTGCGCGGTGTTCTAACACAGGAAGTATCTATGAGGAGTTCAATTTCATATGTTGAACTTCCATTTTCTACGGAAATTACGGGTATTAAGATTTCTTTTGCCGACTTGAAGAAGAAGGTTCAAGATTTTGTTGGAACTTCTTCGGATGTCGAGTATAGAAGGTTGACTTGTCGTCTAACTCACCTCACACAACGTACTTCTCGTTTAACTTGCGAGGAGGACGAACAAGAACAAGTAAGAAAACATTTAACAACAGAAATATTCTGCTTAGAAGGTGAATTAGATAGCAAACTCAATGTTATTGATCCCGATAGACAATCCACTCCGGTAAATACAAGTCAAAGTTTTTCTTTTTCTAAACCTGTACCTGTACACAAATGGGGGATAAGATTCTCA
>CAJUYG010005516.1:0-13749 GCA_910591675.1 Galerucella calmariensis
TCAACTTTCTCGTAGTGTAGGATAACAAAAAATCATCTATCATTGCGAATTTGAAAATAAATAGTTTGAATTTTATTTCAATCATTAAATACTAATGTAAGTAGATATGGATAGTAAAAGTAGTGTACAAAAACTTCAAGTATCTTGTACCATTTATCAAATAATAATCCGTTTGATGAAAACTATTGAATCCTTCCTTTTTTATTGGATATCATGTACAAAACATATGGATCCTATTTTCCCATCAGAATCCACATAGCAAGCTGTTATTTTTTGTACCATCAAATAACAAAACATTATTGATTGATTAAACATTGCGGAGTACTTCTTTAAGTTAGAGGACGTGAAACCGAATTAACAAATGGAAATTTTAAACGCAGTATAAATAAAAACTGTAGCGGAAGTAATAGATAACATTTAAAATTAAATAAGGAGCTTTTTACCCATTAGCACGCCTAAATTGTTCTAGCGCGTAATAATTTTTAACAAATCACCGCGAAAAGTACAGGCACTACATTGGTGGTCACTTGGTGAAAATGAAGAATTATAATAGCTTCAAGAAACACGTTAAGAATACTAATAGGGATTTTGGGTTGGCAATAAATTGTGAATTGGTACCTAATATACGTGTATAGGTGACATAGGCGTAGATAAATGGGGAAGACCACTAGGTGATGAAATCCTTTGAAATATATTTCAATCAATTCATGATGATGTGGTTTCAGTGTCCAGACAATATCATGTGTCGAATCGTATTTAGTGGATTTCCTGGCGTTTCGAAATCATGTTATTCAAAATTGGAAAATGTCCGATACAAGTGGGCGGTGGTATGACGTACTAACCCCTAACATTATCCGTCTCACACAAAACCACAGGTATCCGGATTTACTAATATGGTTAGCTGCTTAAGGTGTTGGGGCTACTACGTCATACTGCAATACACCAATGTACTTTTACAAATGTCACATAAAATTTTATATTTGATATAAACATTATTTAATTTAATGCACTATTCATATTAAGAAGCTGAGCTGGTAGTGTTTAGGCGTAGGGACAACAATTATGCTGTTTTTGAAAAAATGAGTGGTCTTCCCCGTTGTCAATAAAAGAGTGGAGATATTCAGTGCAACTCTGTTCGCGAATAGCAATATTGAAAATATATTGCTCATCAACATTCCAAGAAATGGTATTCCGATCACCATGTTAATAGCCGGAGAGCCAGAGCCAAAAAAACTGTTTCAATTTCTAAAGGCTGGTTTTTTGTTAAATCGTTGTAGCCGATGGGTACACAAACATGCTCCGGTCAGTCAAGCGTGCCGTAGAACAGGTGGCTCAGGTGCGATATTAAAGGTGTATCATTTGACAGGTGAACAAAATGAATTTCTAAAAGCTGAAAATTGTTATACAACTTCTCTATTGTATGAAATAAAAGTTGTGTTGGTCAGTCAGTCATACATTAGAACAGAGCTGGTCAGTCAGTCCGGATAGACGTATGATAAATAATTATTAAGTGCAATTCGTTTCTAAAACTTCAAATTTTGTCTGAGGGTTCAGAATTATGTATTGAGCATCAAAACATCCGTCAGTCATGTGTTCAGTAGAACAACGTCCGTCAGTCAGGTGAAAAAGTTAAAGGTATACCACGCGCGCCGTTTGAGTTTCAGGCTGCGTATCACGATATTTCTACATTTGTATTGTTATTTTAACAATCAGAAAACGTCATTTGATGTTTTAATTTGTAGTTCTATGGATAATTACCATTTGTATCGCATCGACAAACGATTTATTTAATCATTTGATACGTTTCGTGCGGTATTATTATGCAAAAAAATAAAAAATTGTGGGTTCAGAAAAACTTATCTTATCTACACCAGTAAATGTCACTTGGAAGTGTGATTTTGGCTATTGTAATAACTTGAAATTTAATTACGTTCTTAAATACTCTTAATTGATTAATCCACAGGACAAATTTGTATGAGTTGTAATTTCGCAAAATATTCGTGCTTAGGAAGAAGCATTAATTATTGAAGGTATAAAAAATAAGGAATTGAATCTCTTACGTTGGAAATATAATGTATGCGAATAAACGGGTATTTTGAAAACGAACTAGAAAAGACAGGTATACTCGTCGGTAAGAATCCGAATCTTCGCACACAATAGCTAGTTCGAGAGAGAGGGCTCTTTTTCCCCCACCTTTGAACGTCCTCCACTTCAAATTTTAACAGTTATTCTACCAAACGCTGATGCGACGCTATACTTTACACGAATTAGCAAGATCGCTTGACACTTTTTCAAAGTTTCTTCCGTGAATGAATTCAACAGAAGTTGCTTTTTAAGAGCGAATACACAAATTCTGTTCATTTTGTAAATCAACCGAAGTGTCGCATCAGCGTTTGGTCTGGCTCTTGGACTATAAGGATTATATGACCTGTCAAGTAATATCAGCAATCTAATTTTTGTTATTGCCAAAGCTTTTTTTAAGCGAATAGATAAGGACAGTGAAAGTTGATAAGCTGTGAACGAATCCTATTTCGAGGGGTTATTAATTAAAATAATTTATAAAGAAGTTATTAAGCTTCAAATTCTTCAAAAAAAGGATTACACTCTGAGGTGTAATGTGATCTTACAATTAATTTGCAATTTTTCTAAATGTTTCTGCCCAAATGAGGAGTAGCAAGTGATATTATTTTTTTATTTTTTCATGCTCTATTCTCTATCATATTTAACATATCAGTGAGTATTTTCCCTCTATAATCTAGTTTCCCGACATTCAAGGGGTGAAATTCCCCAGTAACCAATATTCTATTATTCACAAGAGAGTGGGAATAAGTTTGAAGTAATTTGTGAGATTTTAAAACATTCAGCTCGAAGGTATATTTATTACCGGAATTGGTCTAAATTACTGGAACAATTATAGGTTGAAGTCAAAATAGATCGTCCCATTTTTTTATTGACTGCCGATATACAGTGTTGCCAGTAGATAAATTCAAGCTTCAGGTAATAACATTGCTATTGACAAAACCATGAACCATTCCTGCTATGAACGGAGAAACGGAATACACAATCACTTGACCATACTGCTGTATGTTATAACCATAACAATACTATTTATACAACAATGTTTTCTGCAATATGCAAGCACAATAGCACTGATTGTTATTTGTACGAAATAAACATTTTCTGGAAAAAAAATAATTGTACAGGAAATAAACTAGTTGTATTTGGTAACGCACTGAAAAATAAATGTTTACTGTACCAATTGTATATAATTATTGTATTTTTAACAATTATTATCCTTATACGTATTGTTCTTCCAGTTTGTAAAATACAGTTCAATTGAATTTATTTTTCCAGTCATGGAATTAATGTTTTCACATACCTCCATACTGCGGTGGATCGATTGTGGTGGAACCAGCGGTTGTGTTTACTGGTTTCTAGGTCCAACACGTCGGTAAGTGATTTAATTACCGTTCAGACGTTGGTAAGCAAATCACCCATCGACGTCTTAGCCCTACATAAATATGAGTGGTCCTGAATAATATATTACTTCATTCATTACATAAAAAGAAACGAAAAAATGAGATTTATATTTTTTTCATAGCGATTCCTGGATATTTTTGGAATTATCGCTTCACATTTTATTTGCCATACACTCAACAACTGCCCAACGATTATTAAATTATATCATTGGCAAGGTGGCAACCGCCAACTTCATACCAAAATGCAAATATATTTTAAACTGATCGAGAAGTATAAATGTCACTTTCCACTTTTCGTACATTTCGAAGAAATTCAAATTATTTTATTTGAAATTTATTTCAATATACGCATGTCGAACGTTGAGGGTTTTACCGGTCTCCAGCAAAATTGCTGTCGACCTGACATATCCAAAGAGGTGAAATACCTGGGAGTGACCCTCGACTCTAAATTGAATTGGAGGGCACACCTGGAAAGAACTACTACCAGGGCAACCAGACTATTTTGGCAATGCAGAAGAGTTATGGGAAAAACCTGGGGAATAAGACCTGAGGTGGTACACTGGCTTTACACAACAGTGATTAGGCCTACGGTCACCTATGGAACGGTAGTCTGGTGGAGAAGGACAGAAGTGTCCTCAGTAGAGAACAAATTGGCTACAATCCAAAGACAAGCTCTCCTCGGTATTACCGGGGCAATGAACAGCACGGGCACGTCATCAATGGAGGCCCTTATAGGCCTCCCTCCTCTGGAACTTTTTGTTAGGGCAGAGGCGATGATGGCGATTCTTAGACTGAAATCGGGAGGCATGTGGACCCCGAACAATGTACGTGGGGGACATACCGATATAACTGGGACAATACTAGACGAACCAAACTTTCAGATGGGTCTGGATAGTATGATACCAGAGAATATATTCACTGAGCGAGTGAATATTATCATTCCATCTAGGCAACAGGTGATGCACTCGGGAAATCCCGGGGATATCAGCTGGTTCACTGATGGATCTAAAACTAACCATGGCACTGGGGCTGGTATAAATGGACCTAGGAAGAAAATGTTCTTCAGCCTTGGTAGATACACGTCTGTATTCCAGGCAGAAACAATTGCTGCTATAGCCTGTATTGATGAAAATATCAAGAGGGGTTATACCGGACAAAGAATAAAAACATTCACTGATAGCCAGGCATTGCTGAAGGCTATCAGCAATCCTACCACGAAATCTAGACTGGTTAAAAACTGCAAAGAGTCCCTTAATAAGCTGGCAAGAGACAACACAGTGTCTCTAGTGTGGGTGCCGGGACATGAAGGGACTGCTGGTAATGAATTGGCGGACCAGCTAGCTAAACAAGGCTCTAAAGGAGACTTTATAGGTCCGGAACCGTTCTGTGGAATCACAAAGGATTACATAAGAGGGGAAATCCGGAACTGGCTAGACAAAGAACACCAAATTAAATGGAGGTTGACAGAAGGTCATCTTCACACAAAAAGTCTACTGAAAAAGGTAAACAAAGAACTCTCAACCAGTTTATTGAAACTGAGCAAGAGACACTTGAAGACAGTAACCGACCTGGTTACTGGACATTGCACTCTAAGGAAACATTTGTACAGAATGGGAATAGTCAGTGAACCTTTCTGTAGGAAGTGCGAACTAAGGGATGAAACACCTATTCATATATTCTGCTCATGTAAGAACTTAGAAGGACTCAGACAGAAGCATTTTGGAAAGGAAACTATACAACCATCAGAACTACTTAAAATCCCCCCAAATAAGCTAGTGGCCTATATAGAGGACACGAAACTTTTGGAGTGGAAGTAGATAACATTGGGAATGGTACAATGACTTAGGTCAAGTGCCCGGGCTGTTGAGCACAACCCAAACGTTTGAATGAATGAATGAATGAATGCTGTCGACCGGTAAACAACCCTTACCGTTCTTGATACTTAATATACCAAAGCGTACAGCAATCTACATTTCTTAATAATGTTAATGTTACAATTATGAACTAATTATATTATTGGTCCTGTAAAAAACCAAAACAGACCTTCATTATGTTTGATACCTATTAATGAAACTAAATAGTAATTTACTTTACAAGACCGAAACGTAGTGTTTTTCAGGTCAAGACAAACAGATTCATATGGCAGCTTGGGGAGACCTGAAAAACACTAATTTCCGGTTGCGTGACGTACAATATTTTTCAAGTCCGTCCAAAAAATATACACATTCTGGACCATTTTTCGTCCAGAAAATAACGTTTTGCCGATCAAGACCGGAAAATGGACGCCAGGGACCGGAAATAGTTATTTTCCTAACCAGTGCGGAAAGTGATACTTTCCCGCATGCGACTGCAGTCAAGGACGGGAAAAACTCGCATGAATATTATAATACATATTTCTGGAGGGGTACAGTGCATCAATTCTTTTTTTTACGACCGTGCGTTTTAACCCACTTTCTCGCACGCATTTTCGTTTTGAAAGTGTCGTAAAATTGTGCAAATTTTGATCTTATTAGATATTTTGTTACTTTGGAAGTTATAACTATTGTTACCACAGGTGAATAAATATTTACAAAATAGGCCATCAAATAAACTCTACATCTTTTCTAGCTTTTTGTTGCATTTTAAATTTTTTGAAAATATAAAATAATGAAGATATTTTGATATAACCCTGTACATTCTTTAAAGTAGTGTCATAAAACTATCAAACCACCTAGGTTTGATATGAGAAAAGTATATTAAATAAAATTCTTTCATCTACAAATGACTTAAAACCGTTGCCGTCACCTTTATCGTCATCTTTATGGGACCTGCAGCCGATGCCATCCTCGTCGACGTCATCTACTTACCAGTTAACACCAAATAACTCCACTGGACCGCCAATTTCAAGTAATTCACAGAATGTAATAAAAATTGTGTTTTTAATATTAATATTTATAATAATTAATAGTTTTTGGTTGAAGTTTTGTATGTGTATGTTGAAATAAAATAACTTTTGAAAAATGGGTTCGTTTACTTTTTTGTATATACGGTCGTAAAAAAAATAATGATCCTAACTTATGAGTAAAGTGTCTTTCCTGCCCTTGACCGCTTGCCCGAACTCCGCTCCGCGTCTTTCGGGTCAACTGCAGTCGCGTGCAGGAAACTAACACTTTCCACACTTGTTAGAACTATTGCCGGTTCCTGACGTCCATTTTTTTTCATTTTTCCAAACGCTCTTTTATAATACAATCTACTTTGATTCCGTTACTATGGTAACAACGTTTCGATATATTGTCGAGTGATGACAGTTCGTTAATTTGTCGTTTATGTTAAAATTATTATTTTATCTGGTTTTAGTTTTGTTAATCACTTTGTTATAAAAAGTAAAATGAAGAATTAGATGTAAGGTGGAATGGGGTAAATGTGATCTACTTTTAGAATAGTTCAACTTTCATTCAACATAAAGGTGCAAAGAACAATTTCAAAAATTTTACAAAAAAAATCTTAATACTTTTGAAGGGGTTTTGTATTCATGGTGAGCAAGACTGCCAAGAAATTTAAATAATGTTTAATGTTGTAAGTGTTACGGGATGTTTTTTAAAATCATGTCAGTATATCACATTTACCCCAGGGACTGGGGCAATTGTGATAAAAGTTTATATTTTTGTAGTAAATAACATACTTCTCACTCTGGGGCTATTGTATTAAAATTCATTCCAAGCTCTCTGCATGTGTTTTTTTGTAATCCATTTTGTTGAAAAAAATACGGAACATTTTCAACTATTATAAACAATCATGAAACAAAGGAACAGAAACTAATAAAACTTGATACAAAACACTTCTAAATGTGTCAGAGTTAATGATGAGCCATTTTTAAACCGACTGTCACAATTGCCCCATTACCACATATATCCCACTTCACCTTATATCGAAGTGTCTGTCTTAAAAAATATATTGTACGTCACGCAACCGAAAATTAGTGTTTTTCAGGTCTCACCAAGCTTCCAGGACTCTGCCTGTCTCGACCTGGATTGTACCCCTCCAGAAAAAGGTATTATAATATTTATCAATGTGGTATATTTTTTAATGTAAAAAATATTAATCTAAAATAGATTAACGATCACATTATTTATGAGGGTGGGGAGTGACTGCAAAACGTTATTTTCTGGACGGTCTTGAAAAAATATTTTTCTACGACAACCTCGATAAATGTTCATTTTATAACCGTAACTTCAATAATAAACAAGCACATTTTGTACAGAATTTAATTTTTGCATCGGCGGCTAGGCAAGTTGCTAAGCAACAAATGCAAAATGGAATATTTCGTGTGAGATTTACGTTCACTCTAAAATCACAACGACTACGGCTTGTCAAATTATGACGTCCAGCGACAAATTGATGAAATTTCAGCAAATCGTTTCTGTCAAAGTTTTAGTAGGTAACGAGTACTTTCATAGTTATAGATAAACGTGAACGATATGTTGTCATAGAAAAAGTATAGTATGCAATTCGCAACCAAATGGCCATTTTGCACTCGCATGAATTGCAGCACTTGCCTTCGGCTCGTGCCATTCCATTTTTGCATCGGCTGCTAGGCAAGCTGCTAAGCAACAAATGCGAAATTGAATATTTCGTGTTAGGTTTAGGCTCACTCTAAAATCACAACGACTACGACTTGTCAAATTATGACGTCCAGCGACAAATTGATGAAATGTCAGCAGATCGTTTCTATCAAAGTTTTAGTAGGTAACGAGTAATTTTATAGTTGTTTTCTACAAATACATATTTATAGACTTTTATTCCTGTGTACCTATTAGAAATAGCAATAAAAAAAATTTACATATATCTTTAATTCATATTTCAATTCTGATAGAAAGCTCATTAGCGGGGAATTCGGAGTAATAGAATATTATCAGTTCATTTCTCTCAAAGTTTTTGCAATGTATGCATGTATTAAACGTGAACGATGTGTTGTCATAGAAAAAGTATAGTATGCATCTCGCAACAAAATGGGCATCATTTTGTGCACATTGCATAATATACTATTTATGTGCTTCAATCTCTTTCATATTAAAAAAAATTGTGTATTCTATTTGTTTTATCGCGTAGATTTGATGTTCTAAAATAATAAATAATATAGCTGGGAAATTTAAAAAGGTCAAAACACCTATTATTTAAGTCCGGTTTTTCCTTCACTTGATTGAAATGGACATGGAGTATCATCTTCTTACAATATTTCACCCTAGTCCGCAAATTCAGTTTACTTAGCCAAACTACAGCTATTTCGGAAAAAAGTGAAAAGACATCATCTTCGAATTATTATGACAATCATCAACACAACATATCAAGCCACCACTTTTTATGCGTGGCTCTTTAGGAAAACTGGAACAAACTTAGTTCAATTCACCATGTTATTGCGCTGGTGGCCATTGTGACGCTTAGGTACTTATTCTTATTCATAATGGAAGTGAGGCGATTGAAAAATAGATTAATGTTTCCAACTTAAAAAAAATACAGAAATTTTCCACTTTTATCAATATCACAATGGTAGTTTGTACAACTAGTGCGCAATGCGTCACTTTTCCCACGAGCGCAGTGGGAGAAGTGATTTGCGTACACAATATTTTTTCTACAACCACATTTATCAATGAAAGATTTACTTATAATTTATAGTTATTTTATTTAAGCCTTGAACTGAAAGAATTTTCAATATGAAAATAAATAGACAAATCAGTTGAATGTATGTATGATCAATTGTAAAATTTGTTAATTTTGTATTCAAACCTCAGGTAACCTCAGTTGCAGTTCGAGCCTTTTCGATAATATCTGGAGGAGTATTTTCAATGTCGGAAATGAACAACTCAAAAGAAATTATTTTGATCTTGGTTCATAGTTCCTAAAATATTGCTTAGTAGGTTGATGTTTTTATAATTATTAAATTAAAATGAATAATGAAATGAATAGTTTATTTACTTTTGGTTTAAATTTAAAAATTGTACATCAATAAGATATTTACTATTAGGTTGAATTGTCAAAAAAAATTGACAGGTCATAGGTAGCTTTGTTTGACATCTCGGTGCGGAAAAGTGTCATAGCGTGTATTTCCAACGGTTATCAAAAGAATTGCGAAAAGGCCTGCTTTGCGTATAAAAGTTTGTGCAGAAAAGCGTGTTTTGCATAGTGGTTGTAGGAATATATATTAAAGGTGTGTTCCGGGTTTCCATAGGAACAATGGAATAACTAGTTAGATTATAATTGAAACATGGCAACATTGACAATTATTGAGTTATTAATCTACTTTGTTTACAGTTTCCTGCAAATTAAATGTCATTTTATTAAATCGTGTTATAAATATACAGTGCTATTCAAAAGTCCCCTCCCCCCCTCGTATCTTTTGAACGGCTACACTTACATTAATGAAATTTGGAGGGTGAGAATAAAGTGTTGTAAACTTCTCTAAGAATGGTAACAGGTGACGTAATAGTAATAGATGACATCACAGTGCCACTCTGGCCAATAATTTTAATTAGGACCTATGTAAAGTGATATCTCGTTTGAAAGGCAGTGGCATTGGCTACATAGCCATATTGATTTTGTTTGAGTTCAAGCTAATTTTGACGCATAAATTGAATAAATACCAAAATTATTATTTCACATTTAGATATTGAAGATTTTTCAGTCCGACTCTGGTTAGTTGTCAAATAATTGACGTTTTCAATTTAAAAGTATTTGTTGCTTTGCAAAGTTTTACTAAGTGGCTTAAATATTTAATTTTATTATTGTTTAACAAGACGTTTAAGAGTTTACATAGGCAAAATGGTACGTACTCAAGCCGACAAAGTAGCAGCTATCTTAATAGTTGGTGAATCTAGAAAAAATCTCCAAGAAGCGGAACGTTTCTTTAATTAGAGATACCCAGATCGCCCTATCTCGAGAACTTATTTGAGGGAGCTTCTTCACAAGTTTGAAGCAACAGGTAGTGTTCAAGATGCCAAACGATCTGGTCGACCAACATTTAGTGATGATAAAAAAATTGATATAGCCGCTTAAATGGTAGTAAACACTACTTCCTTTTCAACTTAAGTTGCGTCTATCTGTGAAGTGAGTAAAAGTAAAGTACAGGGGTGTTGGCAAAAAATAAATTTCATCCACACAAGTTAAAAATGGTGCATCACATTTCGGATGACGACCCCGACAGAAGACTCGGATTCTGTGGATGTATGGCAAATAAAATTAGTCAAAACCCACATTACACAAAAATAATTTGTTTTAGTGACGAAAGTACTTTTTGCCTCAATAGAAATGTGAATACACAAAATGTAAGGTCTTGGAATGACACAAATCTTCACACCTTTCGTGAACAACATACCCAATTTCCAGAAAAAGTCAATGTTTGGGCAGGTATTTTGGGAAACCACATAATTGGTCCTGTTTTCCTCAATTAAAATTTAAGCGGTGGAGTGTATCTGGAGATGTTGCTCCTGCACATTATTATGGTGCAGTAAAACGTTACCTGGATGAAGAATATCGAGGTAGATGGATCGGCCGGCAAGGTCCTATAGAATGGCCACCTTGGTCACCAGATCTGACACCATTAGATTTTTTCCTATGGGGTACTTGAAATCCAAGGTTTATACTACGGCACCAGATAGCATTGGCGTTTTGGAAGAAAGAATTATTGAAGAATGCAATGCAATTTCAGGTGACACATTCGAACGAGTACGACAAGAGTTTACTAATAGGATGTATTACTATCAGGAAGTAGACGGAGCACATTTCAAATTCTATTTTTCTACTTCCGTCACTAAAACTGCACCTTCTCTTTCCTAAACGTCATATGTATTTTCAGTTATAATATATTTAACATCCGTGTTAATTTTGTAGTTCTGTGTCACTTGATTTTTCAATGACACGTCAGTCATTACCTGTCATTTTGTGAATATAATTAAAATACTATAAAAAAGGTAGAACGTGTCGCGGGACACACGGTAGGAACTTTAGTTCCTTTTAATCAAAAATTATGTAATACATTTGACGTTATAGATAAACAATTTGCATGTGCCTCGGTGGTCGAGTAGTGAGAAAACCAGACTCTCACGCGGTAGACCCGGGTTCGATTCCCCGTGAGGAATTTTTTTTTATTGTTAATTTTATTGTTAATAACGACAACAGGTAGACGTTTGAAATATTTAGCAGATGTAACGTTATATTTGACCACTATCATTGTAATATTTAAATATCTACCGGACGGCGAGTAGCCAGTCCTTTTCTCTTATCAACATGTGATTCTCGTCGAAAACCTGTAGCACCGATCGCTTCAAAAGGCAAAATTTTTACATTTAATGTGTGACGAATAATCTACGTTGGTGAGGTTTCGTATACACTGATATTTGTCAAATATATCAATTCTTCTCTCCTATACAGAGAAAGAAACTAAGAACACACTACGGATACGTAAATTCTTTCTCGAAGCGGAGCATGTGAACAGGAGAGGAATATATAACGTATGTCGATTGCTCATCGCATGGTTCAATTTAATAGCGAGTAGTTAAAATAAGCTTCCTTTCTCCTGTGAACCATGAACCGATAAGGTCGAGAATTTTTAATTGTTTATCTTTATCTTTATCTTTAACTTTATCTTTCCTAAAGTGCATTCAATGTGAATGCACTTACTGAGTTACCTGAGACTTACTGAGTACCTGAAATTACCTGAGTTACCTGAGACTTACTGAGTACCTGAAATTACCTGAGTTACCTGAGACTTACTGAGTACCTGAAATTACCTGAGTTACCTGAGACTTACTAAGTACCTGGACTTGCCTGAGAATTTGTACCTGAAGTTACCTGAGACATACCTGAGACCACAAACAGTCTGGAACTTTGTACCTGCCATCAGACACGTGGAAATTCAAGGGAAGTAACCAGTGTACTAATTTTAAAACCAACGTGCTTCAACACAAAAAACCATAATTTTTTTTTATATTTCACTTACTATTTTTTTATATTTTTAGTCATTATACAACTTGTAAATTTAACAACGTTGTTCATATTCCTTCCCTTCCAACATTTCTAGGTTTGTTGATAGAGAGTGGTGAGGTGAAGAACTAGTCGACTAATATTATTCAGGGTGGCGCCCACTTACCTTTGTTGATTAACTTTCATTACATTTCTTAACTTGATTTATTAACTTCTTCAATTCATTTCGTTTCTTAACTTCATTTATTATCTTATTAACTTCAATATAACTTCAATATAACTTCAATAACTTAAATAAAGTAGGATTACCCGCGAACCGGTAAGACTACTCCCTGAATTGATATTAGTTTGGTCTCCGAATTCACACCTGAGGTGCTCTCCACATTGAGTCGCCGTTGCAATTTATCTTGCCTTATTATTTTAAATAAATATTAGGTAACAAAATTGGCACCCGAACGTGTGTGGCTGTTTTGCGCATCGTCTCTCTCATCAATAAATCTTGAAACTTGGAAGTTTGGACAGTATAGTTGAAGCAAGTATCTTATTATTGTCGTACATATCTTCCATTTATCGTATTATCTATCTTTAAATCTTTCACTTATCGTATCATATCGTTCACAGTTGAGTTTTTAATATTTTAGTTGGTTATCGTTTTAACAATATCTTATATCTATATATTTTTATTATCTTATATCTTCACGTATCGTAACCATATATATAAATATCTTCTTAATTGTCAATATCAACAGTACTATTTTTTTTCTTTTATCTTATACTTTAATTTCGTCATATACCGTTTAATAAAATGGCACGAGTGTTCAAACTAAATGTTGATTATCTTTTATCTCATGAATTAGATTATGAACTTTCTTATCGTGGCTTAGAGATACCTTCACTGGTTACAGAGAAGAAGAAATTATTGCGCGGTGTTCTAACACAGGAAGTATCTATGAGGAGTTCAATTTCATATGTTGAACTTCCATTTTCTACGGAAATTACGGGTATTAAGATTTCTTTTGCCGACTTGAAGAAGAAGGTTCAAGATTTTGTTGGAACTTCTTCGGATGTCGAGTATAGAAGGTTGACTTGTCGTCTAACTCACCTCACACAACGTACTTCTCGTTTAACTTGCGAGGAGGACGAACAAGAACAAGTAAGAAAACATTTAACAACAGAAATATTCTGCTTAGAAGGTGAATTAGATAGCAAACTCAATGTTATTGATCCCGATAGACAATCCACTCCGGTAAATACAAGTCAAAGTTTTCCTTTTTCTAAACCTGTACCTGTACACAAATGGGGGATAAGATTCTCA
>CAJUYG010005517.1:0-13746 GCA_910591675.1 Galerucella calmariensis
CCTTCGGGACAATGACATTGTTCAACTTCAACTGCTCTTTGAGTAGAACCTGTATTTTGGTCAGTAGCAATATCCAACGAAACGGAAATCAACCTGAAATGTTTTATAATATTTTGAAACAATATTCCTTTTATATAAAGTTGAAAAAAATAACTTACGATGATTCTTGTGTATTGGTGAAATAAGTAGCTTTAATGTAAATAGCTTCGAGATCAGCCAATACCATAAGTAGATCTTCTCTATCGGCAATTTGACCGTCGATACGTTGCCAATGCTGTTCCAAAATTGGAAGGGCGAAAGTTTGTGCACCGTTGGGATTTGGTTGAGTTTGGTTGCGGTTGTAATACAACAAATTAATTTTGTTTTTCTGGAATAGAAATGATGAAATTAGATTGAAAATGTTTCAATGAACCAACAAACTTACGCTGACAAGTTCCACGTCGGCGGCATTATTTCTAGAACTTTGACCTCCTGGTATTGACTTGTGACGTAACGAATACTTCAAATATCCACCGTAAGATGTCAGTTTATTGCCTTGATAACGTGATGGAAGTGACCAATAATAGACATCGGAAGATCTAAAGCCGCTATAAGATATTTGTCGATCTTGCGAATCTAATCTTATTCCTTCGGTGATTGGAGTTTCTCTGTTAACGTTGCCTACTAGTTTGAACTCGTTTATGGAAGATACGAAAATGTAGGAAACCTATACACATAATTTGATGTTATATCGATCGGTATCTTCGGGTTATAAAGTTTACTTACCTGTGATCTGTACCAATTGGAACTGGAACATTGCGAAGATACTCCCATACAGAAACAGGAGACGCAACCGAATTGATTTTGACTGCTCAAATGGAATGAATTTGCCTTACATTGATTACAAGTTGGACCATCAACCAAATTCTATAATTGCGAATATTTAAAATATTATTAAATTTCACAATTTTGAAAACGTTTTCACTTACCACATATTTTTCAAAAAAGAATAGCATGCGAAAAAATGAAAATTCTATAATTTATGATTTACTTAATGATTGAAACATTCTAAATACCTACCTTGCAACGACAGCGACCGTATTGATCTAGTGTAGAATCGATAGAACCGGCAGAATCACAATAAGGTCTTGGTGGTGGTATGCGCCTACAGGAATCACCAAAAACCGAAGGATTACCAACATAACCAGGTGCGCATTTTTCGCATCTGTTTCCTACATATTCAGGTGGACAATTACAGATGACTTCGCCGTTGGGAGCAAGTTGACAGGATCGTCCAAACCTTTTAGAAAAATTGACAATGCAGTCAAGAAAATGTAGACTATTTTAAAACAAAAAAACTCACTGATTTCCTGAACTTGTATGAGGACAAGGACATATTTGGCATTCTCTTCCATCGTTGTACATTCCTGGTGGACATCTTACCGGTTCCTTGGTACATAATCCCAAATTTTGCCGAACAAAACCGGGAGAACATTTCTGGAAATTGAAAAAAAAAATGATAATATTTATAATACCTACGTATATTATTTGCCGTTTACGCGTTTACCTTGCAAAAAGTTCCAGAATATCCAACGGGACAAGCTAAAAAAAATGTTTATTTGTAATAATTTAATTTTATTTAGATGAATTTTGGAAATGAAACATAAGTGTATTAACTGAACACAACCGATTTCATTGCTCTATCATCTTATCGATTGCTCCGACCACTGCATTGATACATTTTTGCAAATCCAAAATTCAAGTCAACTCAAGCAATTACTGAGCGGTATGGTTACAAACATTTTACTTACATCGAACAACAGTAACAACTACAGCAACTTTTTTTGTTGGATAATCAATGGCGCGACAAAAATAAGTTCCTGCATGTTCTAATTGTATATTTGGAAAGGTGAGACGTCCTTTGATATCATTTGAACCGGGTGGTAGTGGAGCTCCATTAGCTCGACTCCATTTAACTTTAGCTCCTAAACGTCCTTTGTCTTCACATTGAATTACAACTTTTTCCCCTGCAAAACAAAATGTTAACATTATTTATTATTTATTGGATTTCTAATTTTGACTGGAACCAATTTTAGACATAAATTAACTTCATTCAGCCAGTCACAACATGATTAGTTTTTGTACACATTTTAACAAGCATTCTCTAGATGTTCAATGTAAATTGGTATATCTGATAATAATATAAATTTAGTAAGTACTTACCTACTATTTTATTTCGGCCTTCAAAGATCGTTTCAAGATGAATTGCTGGAGGATCGAACGCTGAAAATATTATATTTTATTTTTGAACGTAAAAATAAATAGGGACACAGAGTAGTAGGGAAAAAGGCTTCTACATTACAACCAACAGGCCTAGCAATAAAGAAAATTTTCTTAGTCTTATGCCAACTGTTCTCGAAAATTGGGTATAAACAAATATGACTCGGAGAAGGATTATACTTCCTTCCCAGCTTCCCAGCTACCCTAACCTAACAAAGGAAGGGTTCAAATAAAACAGGAACACAGCAAACATCTGGTTAAACATTTTTGGAAGTCAGTAGGAGTAGGAGTTAACTGAGGAAAGTGACGGCATTACTGTCCATTGGATATGTAATCTCCTAGAATTAGGGAGAATTTCTGCAAGAAATACTACCTAGTGGAAAGAATGTAGAGTCTGATGAAGACTAAGAACTGAGAACAAGAAAAGGTGATGGCGGATGGCTTCTAAGGTTGGGTATTTGAAAAAAAAATTGTGAATTAAATATTCATGTAATATATTATCTAACATTTTATAAATATCTAACTTAATATTAACAAAATAATAAAACATGAAATCAACTGGTACGCACTCGAGAATAAGGCCGTTACTTTTCCGTTTACTGAAAAAATAGAAAAAAAAACTTGATTATAGAAAATAAATGCTACACTTTTACAAAGAAAATGAAGTAACTTTCGACTTTTACATCTACTTTCACAAATTTTTTTTTTCTCTCTCCACTGTTGTATTAATGAATCCCCGTAATAGTAGAACGAGGACAAAAGGGAGACAGAGATTTGTTGACGCCGTACCACCCCTTTATTGTTACAACCACATGCAGAGAGGATGATATGCCCAAAACGCAATCATACTTTATTCATATTACAATTACAAAATTCGAAGCGAAATTGCTTACTAAATATTTTGTCACGAAGAGAAACGTACTCGGCATTTCAATCGCTTTAAAATTATATTTTTTTTCAAATCAGTCCATATAACTTATCAAAAACGTGTTAATTATTCTTGATAGAGCAATTCCCTCTCTACTTAGTCTGATTCCCTTACACAAACGAAAAGAAATAATTTAAGTTGAGCGCCCACGTTGGGCGCCAATGAAACAAGCAATAGCTTAATGATCGTTAAAAAAACTGGATGGTGAATATACCGCAGGTTCTTGCCTAACTAACCAATTGAATTTGGTAGTAAGCTAAGCCAGTTCGCAGAGCTTTGTTACCTTATTGATCTTAAGAAAAAAAATTAATTTTAGCAAAACTAAAAAAAAAGAAAAGCAATTTTAGGGCGCCACTAATTTTCTTTCCTAAAATGACCAAACTTGCTTTGTCGACAGACGATGAGAGAAGAACTGCCGGAACCTTCCTCATACTTATTTAAAGACTCTTCATAATTTTAAATTTCGCGGTAAAATACTGTAAGAATCTTGATTTTTGGACCTCTAGTTTATTCCACCACGAATCACCAAAGTGAAATCATTTATTAGATATATTCGAATGAAATATTTTTAGGAAATATATTTAAACTATTCCACCAAAAATCACAATTCTAAAGAAATTCAATTATTTTAAATGTTAAAGCTGAAAGGTTGAACGCAAAGTTCACGTTGCAATAGATATGATTTCCTTTCAAAAATTGTATGGTACTCCCATGGCAAATGGAAATTAACCCCTTTTCCCAAATTTCATCATGATGCTTGATGATGAAGCATATGACGCGAGTTCAATGTTTTTCCGCCTGTATATCCAACACTTTACAAAGTTTTGAAAAATATCAAATTCGAATTATTACCTGGTTTCCTAGTTGTAGCTGGTGGAGTCGTAGATTTTTCCTTTACAGTTGAAGTAACTGCAGGAGGCGAAGCAGTAGTTAGAGGTTTACCAGTATCTGAAGGTTCCGTATTTGTATTTGTTTTTGATGTAGATGTTGACGTTGTTATGCCTTTTGGTCGAAATATAAAGTTATTAATTATTTAAATTATTATTATAAAATATTTAATATTAAGAGACATAAATTCCCTTGAAGCTATTTTTCAATAAATCATGAATCGTCATATAAATATGAAGTAGGAAGGTTGCACGTACGAAATCAAGTTCAGAGCGTGAAATATTATTTATATTTACTTATGATGAACTTGACTCGTCGTATAAATATGCTAACGATAGGGTTTTAAGGGGGTTCTAATGGCATTCTAATGATCGATTCTCTTTATAATTATGATGCTATAAAATATTTTTCATTTTTTTTGTTCGTTTATTATTCGGCTTGAAGTTGAGTGAAACATTTTTAACAAAACCTAATTTTTGTTCATAATCATCGGATATTTATGCGGTGGTATAATTACCTAATCAAAATTACACGAAATTCTTCTTTTCGTGAAGAATTTATTTGGCATATCCTATACATGCAATATTAGTATTATAACCAAATAGCTTACCATATTTTGCAATCCTACCCTAAATATTGTTTTTAAATCCGGAGTCCTTAGATATTTTTATATTCAGTCAAAGCAATAATATATTGGTGACGACGTGGAATAAAGGAATATTGAAAAATAATATACAGAGTGATTTGGATCGATCCCAATATACAAGCGATCTTTTTAATTAAAATATTTTCAAAGATGGCCTTAGCGTTCTCAAAATATTGAATGTTTTCTGTAAATTTTGAGAGATGCAGGTGTGGTCTAAATTTTATTTTGACCCGTTGATACAAGCACTAAGAAATGAAAAAGATTATGTAAATTTGCTTTTAATACATGGTAAATATGGCGAAGTTGTTACAAGAACATATATGTGATTTATTTGCAGTAAGATCTCTAAAAATTAACAGAAAACATTTAATATCTGGATAACGGTAAGGTTTAGGTATAGGAAAGTATACATGAATTTGCCTTATTTTTTACCCCTGACTGCATCAAAATGGAAAAAACCGAATGGTTCTATTTAAGAAATTAAAGAAATTTGATATTTATTAAGTTAAACTTTGAACACTTTCTATACACGCCCTGTATAAAATGAAAAAAAAATCAACATAGATTCAAATAGGTCTTGCTAAAAGCAACCGAACAGAAATTATTTTCATATCTTTAAGGGTATCCTCTTAAAAATTTGTAAGGGTCTGCAGCCGTCAAATTTTTTACCAAAAAATTAATAACTCAAAAAATATGCATTTTTCGAAAAAAGTTTTCAGACAAAAGTATACTAAAATTTTACGTAAATTTTAAAAATTTATTAGGCCCATTTATTTAGGCACATATCTTTATAATTCCTCTCCATACTTTTCTCCTTTTCTCTCCATCGATTCACATTCTTTTCTATCAGGTCTTCTAGTACCACCTCCCTCCATCTTTTCCTTGGTCTGCCTCTTTTCTTCCTGCCTTCTGGAACTCTCCATGCTATTTGTTTCACTATTCTTCCTCCTTCCATCCTTTCTATGTGTCCTAACTACTGAAGTCTTGTTGATGTAATAGTTGCATCTAATTTGGGTTCACGATAAATGTTATATAATTCTCTTCATATACACCCCTTCTACCTTTTTTACATTTTCTTTTCCCATCTAATTACACTTTCTCTTTGCTTAAAACCCATGTCTCACAACTATACAATATCGTACGCACCAATATAGTAATGTACAATCTTAATTTTGACTTGACTTACCTTCAACATCAACGTCAGCTTCAGCTTCTTCGCTGCCAATGCCATTGCGGGCAGTACACAAATATTTACCGGCATCTTCAAGTTGAATATTTTTAAAACGAATATAACCTTCTGTTGTATTAACTGAATTGGGTATGTTGCCATCTATTCGTGACCAAAATATTTCGATGGGTTGGTCACCGATAGCGCTACAATTGATGTAAGCATCTTCACCTGGATGTACCCTTAGTAGATTGGTACTTAAAGTTATTTCCGGTCTAGCTAGCAAAATAAAATTTCAATATTAGGTATAGTGTAATTATTGTTAATGTGATGATTCATATTTTTAATCCCTTTGAAGGAAAAACCCGCCCAATGGCGTTCATAATAGTTATTTACGTAATTAGTGGGATATGGACATTATTAACGCACGCATGTGAAGTTTGCAAGACGAGGCCGTAGGCCGAGTCGTGTAATCTCATAAGTGCGTTAATAGTTCCTATCACACGTGTTACGTACAAAATTTTATCTATAACTGACTGTAAGGCACTGGTGAGGAGACAAACAATCTTCGGAGAAGCCAATGTGCCACCTGAAGTATATGGTACACATCCAATGGATCGTCTACTCGAAGGTACGGGGATAACTGAATGGGTGGAATAAATGTGGGAGTAGAGTACAATAAGCAGTGCTCCCGGCATCATAACGGCTCCCAAACAGAAATAAAAAAAAACTGACTATTGAAACTAACCCTACTTTTAGCACTGAAAGTAATTTACTCCGGGAGCTAAATTCCATAGAAATCATCAACGATTTTCAAGTGATATAATAAATTTATTTGAGTGAGACGTACTGTAATTGCAACCTTCTTCATCCGATCCGTCGTTGCAGTCTATAAACTTATTGCAACGTCTCGAAATGCCATTATTAATACATTGTCCATCATTGCATTTTATTTGGCCTGCTGTACACATGGGAGGATCGACTAAAATTGAAAAAAAATATATGCATATGAAGTTGTAGGATATATTGTTTTAAAGTAGCAACCTCCGAATTCATTAAAACTAAAATTTTCAGGATTTATTGTTCTGAATTCACCGAGTTTCCCCAAGCTGTTTATTTGTTTGGAAATTGCTTTTTCTAATTCATCTCCTTTAGTTTGTGTCGTAGAGATATTGACTATTACACGAACTTGATCAGGTGAAATTGTTCTCCTAAAACAAAAAAAGGAATTTCAATTAGGTATCAACTTTTGTTGCAAAAATAGAAAAATTATTTTATTAAAATGCAGTAAGAACTGGTAGACAATGTCATATTATGGATTTTTTAGTTGTTTCTAATAGAGTAATAACACATAACTTATTATCAAATAGATGAAATTTTAGGTTCTTGGTAGCATCTCGTGTGCTTTGAATACCTGTGTGTTTATGGATCTATCCTAAGAGCACCTGGGAAGGTATCAGGTGAGAAAAGTAACTAGAAATAAGAGCTACTTCACTTAAATTTGTATGTTTGATTTTTATATATGTTTTGTAGGATAATATTGTAAAGTAGTATCATGAGTTTCAGACACTCTCCATGGACCAAAACTTTTGTCAGATGCTTTAAAGCTCCACAAAAATTAAATAAACTTCATTCATTTTCACATGTCTGACTTTCAAATATGTTATCAAGGCAATCCCAAGTAGAAATTTAAATTCTATTTATTTATGGGTGTTTTATAATTGAGCCAGTTTCTAATTACCTTAAATTGGTAACAGTTACCGTAGGATTTTCAGAAACAGGAACGCATACATCTATCAACGCCTTTTTGATTTTTTCAGCTAGGTTTTGGAACTGCTGGCTTGCGGAGTTACTGTAGTCTTCTTGATACGGTGTTTCAATGGTAAAGGCGACATAGAACTCTCCTAAAAAATAAAATATAACGTGGGGTTCTAAAGTGATGGATAAATTCAATTTCTACGTAACTATGAAAAATCCTGAAACAGGTTAATTAGTACCCACGTACAAAAATCAAAAAGTCCTACATTTCTGGAAAAAGAATTGAAAAAAACGCAGTATCCTACCCATAGAGAGTATTATCTCTATGATCCTACCCCTTTTTCATTCAAAAATTTCTATAATTTATCTTTTACAGAGTGATCCTAAGAATTTTACAAGTAAATACTAAAATTCTAATGCAAAACAAGTAGGTGTCTGTATTGGTTATCTATACATCCCTGTTTCATTCCTTAGATGAACGGTGGCGCTTATGGTTTACTACCTCACTAGCATCTGTGACTTTTCGCGTGCTGTCAGACAATAAGAAACAGAGTATAGGTTTAGTTATAACCCCTAAAGGGTTGAATGAACATTTTATTCAGTAAGCTTAGTTTATTATACAAAAATTTAGTTTAAGGATTTTCCGAACGTAGAAAAATAATTAATCCGTTACTTCTAAACCTCACTGGCGTACGTTGAGGCAAATAGGCTTGTTTTATTTAAAAACTTACTTCCAGGATTCTTGTCGGTCGGAGGAGGTCTAAAATTAAAATAGTATAATTATTATTTGAAGATAAATTTCCAAATCAAAACTTACTCTGGAACATCATCTTCCTGAAACAAAAATAAATGAAGATCAATGTAAATTTGCAACGTAAATAACAAAGTGTTTGCGATATCAACAAATGTGATAAGATTTATTTAACATTAAAATGTCACCCTGATGTTGGGAGAAAATCTAATAAAGGAGGTAAAATTTGGGCTAATTCATTCGAAATGAACATTTTTGTACTATTTTCAGGTGCAAAAGCCACCAATTCCCTTATTATACAAAAATTTGCTCGTTGCTTAGCAACACTTTTAATCCTATGATTAAAAACGCTACTTTTAATCCAAGGACTAAAAGTAATTGCATTTGAGCTCTCTAATTGAAATTTGAAGAAAAAAATATTGTCTCTTACAAACTTGGTAAAACAAACTAATTTGAGCAACTATATGTATGTATATATTTGTTATTTATAGTGATATTGAATGTACAATTGGAACAATTATTGCCAAAATGCAAAGCACCACTGAAGTTATCACTAACAATTTTCGAACAATTCAAAAGATTTTCATTAATGCTAGAACAACTCAAAATATTCTCCGTAACTGTTGATGAAACATTCGAGGAAATTTCTGAACAGGTACTTGTATCTTCTTTGCCAGGTTGCAATATTTTTCTGGCAGTATTCTCTTTGTTGATACGTGTTTCTTCAATATATCCTTCTGATACCGTACTCGATTTCCAACCTCCGTGTCTTTTAAGACAAGTGAGGTCACCGCCACCATCAATAAGAAGTGTAGCAGATGTTCTTCTTAGCGAATGTTCAGTATACCCCTTCCAATTTTCTAACTTCAAAATTTTTGCAATTTCTTGCGGCACGGCACTAATTTTGTGAATACCAACAACCATTCTTTGACACTTCCAATTAACATACTTCAAAAATAAACGACGTTCCTGTATATTTGATGGCCGTTTTAGATATATACTGCTTCGGCACTTTCCAATATATCCGCAGGTATATTTTCATCGTGTTCGGGATTCATTTTGAAAGCAGCGTAAAAACTACTTTTGTACCAAATCGAACTTTGCATCTCCTTCCCCTTCCGGACTTGGTACAAAATCGCTTGTACAAAGCCGGCTCTGTACAATATCGGGCTTGGTACGTAATTAGATGACTAATACGCAGATGCTAAACAAAAATTTTTTTTAATAGAGTTCTAATTTTCAAAATTACCATCGAATATACATAATCATATATCCTAGCATCTGCAAAAGGAAAATGCAATTACATCATACAAGGTTCCAAGCTAATAAATAGTTCCTTTATATGGTTTAAATTGTTGCAAAAACATTCACGTTCATGGTTATATTGAAATAAAGCTTTCTTAGTTTAATGTACTTTTTTTTTCAATCCATCATTCAATTCGAGCCGAAGTAATTCGATACGATACCGTCATAGTCCGTAACATAACTTGAAGGCGATATACGATTAGATAGCTGCATTGAAAATATTTGATAACATTTGATACCCCAATATTTAAACCGAAACTCCGTTTGACTTTGAAGTGTAATTCAATATCCGTCGGGGCCTATAGTCCGGGAAGTAGTTGTTGCTTATTAGATGAACGGTCACTGTCACTATTTTTCAAAACTTGGCAAAACTTCAAGACGTTGTCAGATCAACTGGTAAAATACCCCAGTTTGCTTTGACGTTTATTGGACAGTCGGTCATCGTCTAATATAAATTACAAGTTTTTTTGGTGCTTTTGAATCCATTGTTTCTTTAAGATTAAAAAAAACAGTCATTTCCATAACTAATTATTCAGGCATATCTACAGTGTGTAGTTAATAAAATTCCGAAGCAGCTGAACAGTAAATGTCAAAAGCTTCTCCCGGGCTTACTGCTGTAAAAGACGTAAATAATAGTATTCCCTATTTTTATTCATTATTATTATTATTGTTACATATTCAAATGTAAATGATTGAATGTTTTTAATGTTTAAGTGAAGAAAAAAAACTACAGCTTGGCAACATCACAAGATTTTCTTTTGCAACGTTATCGTTTTTTTATCGTAAATAAACTATAGTCTTATTAATCTTTGGTGTTACAAAAGACGCGGCAACGTTGCAAACCCATATCTCATTGTTTTCTCGATCTTACCACCTACGTTGCCAATTATCCTTGAAAAGTATTCTATTTTTAAATTTATATATTTCATCATAACTTTTTATTTTCGTTAGATTTGTATACCAATTTCTAAGTAGACTTACTTTTTGCATTTGTTGCTTAAATAACTATAAACTTGAATTTTTCATCATTTTTTTTAACAACCCTGAATACGAAATAGTATATTATGCAATGAACACAAAATGATGCCCATTTTATTGCGAATTGCATCCTATACTTTTTCTATGACAATGTCAACATATGTCAATTTGTTGACATATCTGTTATAGTTACGTAAAATGTCCTCAAACGTTTTTGTTTGGGAACTGTAACATTATAGTGTCGTTTTTGCAGTGCCGTCCTTAGGATGGAGCGAGTGGTGGTACCGCTATTGACCTCGCGTTTAGGAAGACTCTCTTTAATGAGTCATGCTTTAAAATAGAGTTGTTATAATCCTCGGCTGCACCTCGTATTTCAATGTTCAACCGTTATTTGCATAAATTAGATATTTAAAGGCGAACGATCTGTAAGTTCATTGAATTAACGTAACTAAACGTCGCTAATACGTTTCTTGTTTATTTGGATAACTTGCGAGAATGTATTGAAATATATCAGTATAATACTTATCCAGTAAAGAAGGCAGAACTGATGGGATAAAAATAATCGCAAAGAAATGAACTTTAATTAGCTCTATATATAAATTTGTTAGAGATTTTCGTGGTAATTGTATTTTCACTAGTAATACCACTAGAGGTCAAATTATTTCCGGAAATTTTTTCGAGCTCATGAATTTTCTAAAAATATTCATGAGCGAGAAAAAATTTTCGAATCTAATTTGACCTCGTGTGGTATTCGGTAAAAGTAAACAGATGATAAATCTAAATATTGATCTTTATGACATGATCTGTGTTTATCTTATGAATGTAAATTATTATTATTTCTTTTTATTTTGAAATTTTTTGCGCATCAATCCCTAGGGTTATTAGCGCCCAACAATAAATTAACATAAAATTTATATACATTGATATACATAATAGGATTTTCAAATTTTATACAGTAACTTAACCGCTTTCAGGAAAAGTAACAATTTTTCAACGTCACAGTTTTCACCGAAAAATTGAAAAATCGCTCTAGTTTCTACAAAAGCAAACTTTAATCGAAAATAAAATTTTTTCCTCGTAGAAGAAACCAAAATTTAACATGTAGCAGTCAGACCCAAAAATCGTATAGTTGAGTTTGCCTAATTTTTAAGTAATTGGTCCAATGATGTAGAACAAGAGGTCAAGAACCGGAAGGAAGAAGAATTTTTAGGTTATCGTTATATTATATGTAGATACTTTATTAGTGGGTTTATTTATTTATCATTTTTATTCAAAAAATGGATGGGGTTTGCATTTCCTGGATTTCTTTTCATAAAATTTGGCATATTTTTTTGTTTCAATATTGCTAATACACATTGTACCAAAAATGGGATGATATTGATGTTGATTTTGACTCATTTCATGAAAATTTACCATTCAACTTATAACAAACATTGTCAAAACACTCCTAACGTCGAATATTTTGGTTGTCGATATCAAAAGCGTACAGAATAGCTTTTTCGTAACATCTCTCGACCTTGAAGATTTACAGCGCTATTACCGCAAACATTTTTGTACAGAATAAGCCCATAATATCCCTTTTAGAATCTCGGTTTCGGTAGATAATGAATACTTTCCAGCCCAGGGATGTCAGAATATAGGAGCTCAGTCTAAGATAAGTGTAGCCCACAAAAAGTAGTTTTTTCTGACAAAAATGACAGTTAAGGTCTACCATTCAAAACAGATTTTTGCATGTTTTTTATCATTGCGAACATCTATATTGCTTTATTAAAATAATTAATACACCCCCAAGCGTATATCTTGAAATTTAAAATGACTTTTCAGCTGAATACTCAACATATCAGTGGCCAATAATTCTAGGAACTTTTGGCAAGTCACCATTTCACTTCTGTTATTCTGTCACTAGTTATGTCAATTGTCAGTGGAAAAAGTAATTGGAAGAATAGAGATACAACTAACTAAGAATGGGCAGAAGAATGTCCTGTAAGCTTAATTACTTCTTGTTCACCAACTCCTTCTTTTGCTAATGCAGATATTGCAGAAGCTCTATGTGAATGATTGGTTATTTTTATTTTTTTTGTGTCTATACCAATTGATTCTGCCAATATTTTCGTCCACTTTGAAATTGTATTAATTCCCAATGGTGAATTTTTGTACCATATATTCCTTTCTCCCAATTTGGATGTACTATTAAAAATAAGCTTGTTGTTGTTAGATAAGCATTGGATTCTCTTTTTTCAATAATATTTAATTAAACGAACGCGACACAAATTGTTGTTAGCATTATTTCTTACCATCCACTTACTGCCATATAAAGCTTTTGATCCTCCTTGAGTCGTTTTGGAAAAGATTGGATTATATTCTACCCTGCCAGTAAAATTACCTTTATTATCATATTCTTTTTTAAAGTAATTAATATCACAATTAGCAGCTTCATTTCCACGCCATGCTAATTCGAACGAACATAAATGAAAAAACTTTTTTTGTAACCCATCAGGATTATCTTCAGAATTTTCCATTAATTCTTCTTTAGTAAACGCGTTAGAACTTCTTTTTCTGGTTTCAGGTTCAGCCTGAAGCTTTTTACGTTTTGCATCCCTGGCCAATCTAGCAAATTTATAGGTAATATCTTTAAATGGATCAATTTTGATGTTAAATTCTAGAAAATATTTTTCTTGAACCATTTGAGCAGTCGTATTCCAAAGTGTTTTCACACTAGCTTCAGTATAATCAGTTCCATCTCTTTTTTTCATGTTAAAACCATAATCTTCAAGAACTTTTGCTATAACTTTTTCAGAAGTATCCTTTTTTAACGTACAATTACGTGCGTCCAGAAAAATTCTAAACTGTTTCCACGCAGACTTTTTTGTCTTCATTGTATTTCGCGGTATACTTTGCTTAATTGTGCTCTCTATTTCATTTATTGAATTATTTCCAAATCTTGTATTATTCACGTTAATAATACTTATTTAAATTTTTGAAACAGTTTTAATAATTTTTAGACAGTTAAATAAATAAATAAACAACTTAGTTTTCTTAGAAACCACTAACAAAGATTTTATATT
>CAJUYG010005518.1:0-13745 GCA_910591675.1 Galerucella calmariensis
TCCTATGTACAAGGGTTTATTAAAAATAATTTCTGACTTTTTTAGTTCGATAACTACCAAATTTTCCTCCAAAATTGTGCGGCAATGAAATCAAAAACTTGATATTAAATGTTAACCCCATAACGACCCTCCCATGATTTTACTAGCTTAACTACGCGGTGTTTGCGTATATTTTCCATTGTTTTATCAAACACAGCGTTATTCATTAACTTGAAAAGGTTCTTTTCAAAGTCATTATTGGCTGCTGTCCTCAATCGCGTATTTAGCTTGATGTAGGGCTTCAACCAAGTTGCCTGCGAAACTTCAAAATTTTATGTATTTTAGTTAAAATTAAACCATTGGCCAACATTTGTTTCAAGTTTCTGTAGTGTACTGTATATTCTTTTTTATCTGTTAGAGTTGTCATTAATTTCGGCAATTTAGCTCCCCCAGGTGGTATGCTGTGTTCAGATGCAAATGGAAAGTCCCTGTGTGTTTGTCGTGCAGTTCTTGCGGATATGATAAATCAACCTGAAGAACGTACCCTTCTTCAGATTCGTCGGGTATTGACATTACGTCAAAATTCGTAAAATCTTCTACCCATTCAAACTTCTCGTAGTGTAGTTTTTGAAATTTAAATTTCATGCTTGATGTGCAAATCCCCTAAAATCCCCTGAAAAATGATCGTGATCTCTGACAATCACGTCTCTAGTTGCAAATTATTTATTACGTATATGGCAAGCTTTTGCTGCTGTACATTGGTCTTCAATAATAGGAACGATTGTTTTCATTTTTGAATGAACAAATTTGGCAACGTCTGACATTTTATTTGCGAACCAATCCATGCAATCCGCACCGCGATAGCTATCGAAATAAGAAAGGCTATTGTCGTAAGAACACTTTACATAGTAGCCAGCACTGTATGGAACAAGTTTCTGATATTTATTTGTTGCAGATTGGCAACAAGGGTCAGTAAATTTTTCCAATTGACACTCAAAATCAGCATAAGCGACAAACGGAGCCGTTTGTTGATATGGGAAATTTTTAAATTCTACATGGCTATATTAAGGTACACTCATTTTATATTTATTCAATTTACTGCACAATTTTTCATGTTCAGTTAATTTATCTTTTATTTGAAAATAATTCAGACATCTATCACAAATAAATTTTCAGCCATAATGTTTTGTTTAACTGTGAGGAAACTAGTCTTGATAAATTTTTAATCCAGCAGTAATGAAATTCGATTTTTTCGTTATTATCATCTACATGTGGTGCTTCATAATCATTCAATTTTGGATAATATTTGTTTTGAATTAAAAGTAAATTTACATGTTTATTCAACTTATTTTTTGTCAATATAGCTGGTACTACTACATAAAATGATTTCTTTTCTATTTCAATAAGTAAACGTAAACGTTTACAGAAATATCATTAAGTTTTTCAAATTTGGTTATTTTTGATAATTCCATTGGACAATCTAAATCCTCTGTTTTCAAAACTGTACTATAATATGGATAGGAGCCAGTCTGGTACACATGCGCATGTGCAGGATAAAGGGACCAGTAAAAGCAAAATTGATCGGTATTTTTATTATTTATTCAACTGTGTTTCTTCAAAATTTGTTCTGGAAGTTCAATGTTAGACGAGCCGTTTCCAATTTCAAATTTATTTATATTTACTGCTAATGATATAATTTTAAATAATGCGCTACCCGACTCTTTTTTCGGAAAATTCTGACAATTTATTCAATAGTTTATCTTTGATGTGGTCTTTGAACCAATCTAATACATCAATCGATTTATCAATTACATCGTTTTTGGTATTGAAGTACTTTATGTCCGACATTTCATTTTAACCGGATTTTTTCGAAAATTCCCCACAAAATGGCGTATTCACTTTCAATGCAGAGTGTTCTGTCAAAGTTTCCTAAGTTTATTTTGCAAAATAACTACACAATCTCCTAAAAATCGGTTCAAGTCTTTAAGGAGTAAATTGACTATAGCCCCCCGTCTCAATCCTACTTTTAAAACTCGATTCTACATTCACCCATTTAACTCTACTCTGTAATTTGGAATTTAAACCTGACCCTACATGTCTATTTGTATTTTAGGCTGCTGCCGCTAGCAAAAACTACTCTCTCCCCGGCTTGCGTTTGCTTATTTATGTGTGTCTTCCCCACCGTGTGCAAATAAACACGTGTCGTGACTTTGAGATAGTGAGTTTTTGCAATGTGATTTCCTGTTCTTCCTTAAGATTATAAGTTTCCTTTTTGTGTTTAAATTTTAGATTGTATTTTCCTATTTACAACGGGTATTGTAGATAAAAACTTCCTCAAGGCTGTAGCTTCGGTTTTTCCTATTTTTGCGGTAGATTGTTACTTCCTGTTACAATGGGTATTGTAGAACTCATTTATCATAATAGTACACCTCAGCGGATCATCTGTTAAGGTCCTTTTGACATCTTGTGATCAAAAAATATCTCTGTCTTTGTACTCTACACCCTGTTGAAAGAATGTTTGGTGTTTTTTAACGATATGTCACTTGTTATAACAGTACTGAACGTTAATGTATTTTCAACATCAGTTAAGATAATTTTGCAACACTCTGTATAAAGATAACCGACCAGAATTATGCAACACTCTGTATATGTTAAAAGATAACCGACCAGAATTTTAATGCACCCTGTATATGTTAAAAGAATGTAGACAGTATGGTCAAAAATCTAATTAGAGATGTACTATCTAGATACCCCTTTCAAATGGTCACTTGATTTTGCCTCGTATTTTTTTGTTGCACCCTGTATATGTTAAAATAATGTTTGGTGTTTTTTCAATGATATGTCATAACTAGAGCGCGGATTTATAGCTATTATGCCATAAGTAATTTTTGATGGCAGATGTATTTTGATCACATATATGCATGAATTTTAATAAGAGGATTCACAGGGTCAATTTGTTTTTGTGCCATTATGCCTATTTTCAGTTTTAATGCATTTTTTTTTGTGCTAGTTTTATGCATATTTTAACAATTAGTGGTGTATTTCGTGCTAATTTTGTACATTTTACTTCTCGGTATGTCAGTTTTTAATATATTTGTCAATTTCCGATTAATTTACTTTATATTATAACGTGACAACATCGTACTAGCGTTACCCAGCACATGTCTATTGTTCGGGGAATTCCGTATGCCGATTGTGGATACCCTCGGCTTTAAACCAAATAGCAAATGTTATTGAAGGAAATGTTGTTGAAGATCTTGCGATAGATGCAACTATTGTTCCTAAATTTAAATATATACCAATTACCAGCGTGGATGTTGAATGAAGTTTTTCTCATTTAAAATTTGTGCTGAGTGAGAAGAATGGGATTTACTGTTGACAATTTAGAAAAACAATTAGTTATTGGTTTATTCAAATACGAGTAGTTTGTAATGTATGAAGTTTCATTCGTTCCTATTATTTAGTGTTTTTTTTCAAAGAAATAGGTTTCTGCTTTTTTAGGAAAAAGTAGTTTCTTTATTTATCTTATCTTATGACGAAATGACTTTTATTTTTATGTTTTTTGTGTAAAACTGTGTTATATTGATAAAGATATTCGTTTTATAAATTACTTTTCCTTGCTTTTTTTAAATTTCAAGCATATTTATGAGCTTATTTTCAGAAAATTTTGAGCGTTTTTAAGAGCCTATTTTGAGTTTTTTTATGCTTAAAAATCCATGCTCTAGTCATGACAGTAAAGATAATTTTGCAACACTCTGTATACGTTAAAAGATAACCGACCAGAATTTTGCTGCACTTTGTATATGTTAAAAGAATGTAGACAGTATGGTCAAAAATCTAATTAGAGATGTACTATCTAGATACCCTTTCAAATGGTCACTTGATTTTGCCTCGTATTTTTTTGTTGCACCCTGAATATGTTGAAAGAATGTTTGGTGTTTTTTCACTGATATGTCATAACAGTAGTGAACGTTAATGTCTTTTCAACGATACGTTAGTTGAATAACGATAATTTTGTATCATTCTGTATTATGAGAAAACCGAGTAGCTATGTGTATCGTAATTTAAAAGGATGTCACTTGTCTTTCTAATGATACATCCTGTATATGTTTCGTAGAGTGTCAACATGAGATCCTTTTGACAGCGTTACACCCTGTAGACGGTCTACTATCTAGATGTCCTCTCAAATGGTCACTTGATTTTGCCTCGTAATTTTTTGCTGCATCCTGTATATGTTAAGTTTATCATCATAAGGACACAAACCGATTTTTGATTGCTCTACACTATTGTTTTTCCCATTTTTGCGGTAGATTGTTACTTCCTGTTACAATGATAGATAAACTTGTAACGTTCGTAGGAATTTCAGAAAAACAATTATTTGCAAAGTTTAAAAATATTATTGATAAAAAGAAATTATTTTTGTCAATAAAGTTTTGAGATGATTTAAAAGGTCTCCATTAGGACATGGGATATCAAATAGGTTCCAATTAAAGGGTCCGGCTGCAACAAGTTTTTTGGTGAACTCATTATATTTGTAGTATGTGGTGTTTTTGGAAAAGTGTTTCCGTCAATGGGATGCTCCTGTAACATCTGTGGGTAGTCCAGGGAAAATATCTTTTATTTGTCCTCTATTCTGGACAGTTTTCAAGTTCTTGTCAAATTCAATATGATTTTAGGTATAATTCAATTATTTTCCTCAAGTATTTGTAGAGCAGGAAAATCTGCTACATAGTATTTACGGTCATTGACTGCTATGAAATTATCTGAAGAATTTTGAAAAATTTGAATTACGGGACCCACTTCTTCAGGTAAATAATCATCGAGTATTTCTGGTTGCGAGGGAATAAGTTTCGAGTTCAAATCAATTTTCCATAGGGAATTTTCATTAATAATTTATAAATGGTAATTTTCAAATTCACCAGCCAGGGCAATGAACATATACTCCGACGTCGCATAAATTTTTATCCGGTTCATTTGGTTGATGTCCAACTGTCTTTGTAATCGGTGGCAGCGCTGATGTGGGTTTGAAAGGAACCCTTTTTTTGGTCTATAAAGAGCTTCAAGGGTCATTTTATCATCCTCATCCAATTTAGGAGCAATGTTGAATTGATACATTATTGCTGCCTCACACTGTGAGCAATTCCTAGGATATGCCCAATTTCATGAATTGATACCATAAGTAGACAAGTTCGATCGCCTGAAATCCCTCTAAACTTTTCATCACCATCAATATGAAGTACCATTTGACGTGACAACGTGGCATTTGACGTGACAATGTGACATTTGACGTGACAACGTGACGTTTGACGTGACATTTGACGTGACAACGTGACGTTTGACGTGACAACGTAACGTTTGACGTGATAGCGTGACGTTTAACGTGACAACATGACATTTGACGTGACAACGCGACGTTTGACGTGACAACGTGACGTTTGACGTGATAGCGTGACGTTTGACGTAATAGCGTGACGTTTGACGTGACAACGTGACATTTGACGTGACATCCAACAGTAGTGATATGTAGCAGAAGCAGGTCCATTTAGTTGGAGTTTATTTGGCATATCGTGTCCTGAAGAGGGTCTACTGAAGCAAAACAATGCTGTCAAGCATAGACCATAACAAAGTATTATAGACTCTCCCATTGAAAATATTCCATATATGATTAATGCATAATGACCTTGGGCGGGCTTGTTTCCTCCACTTCACACAACGCATTTAATTTCTACAGGGTGGTTATAAAATGGGGGTTCATCAGTGAGTGTTAAATAACTCAGAAGGACATCATCATCAACCATTTTTTATTTAACGTATACTGTATTACCGAAGATTTATTGAAAATATATTTTGAAGTGATTAGTTTTTATTGAAAAAACACCTTGTATATACACTCACAAGGATATTGCAATTTTCTATTTTATAACATAATATTTCACATTTTTTTTTTCACTCTGATAAAAGAATGTTTCGTATACTGGATATTAAGGCTTTTCAAACGATACGTCTTTCGTGCATTCTGTATATTCATCAACTTTTACATGAATAAAACAAAGACAGATACTAATATTACGCATGACAAAAACTAGATGGAGAATGTCACCTGATTTTTTCTTTATAGTCTTATGAAACACCCTGTAGAGACGTGATACCCTTTTTAATGATATATATCACTTGTCTTTGTACGATACACCCTGTTGAAAGAATGTTTGGTGTTTTTCAACGATATGTCACTTGTCCTGTACGTTAATGTCTTTTCAACATCAGTTGATTCCCGAAATATAATTTTTCAACACTCTGTATATGTTAAAAGAAGCGAGTAAGGTTAACGATATTCCGCTTGTCATATATATACTTTGTTTAAATTTTCAATGTACCTATGCATACTAGGCATCAATTATCCTGATAGATAAGGAGTTCCTAATTTTTGTTCCGTCCGTAATATCGGATAACTTCAGCGTAATACGTCATATTTATTTACAAAAATTCCTATTTGTTTGTCTTGGATGTTAATGTATTTTCAGCGATACGTTAGTTGATTCACTTTGCGAACAATAATTTTGCAGCACTCTGTATATGTTAAAAAGAATCGAGTAAGGTCAATGACATTCCACTTGTCATATATACTTTGTTTAAATTTTCAATGTACCTATGCATACTACACTTAGTCTATTTTACATCAATTTCCTGATATGAACCTGAGCCACATGACCTGGTACTTAGGTCGATCAACTTATAAATTAATTTATGCCATTTTAAGTTTTTAATTTCTTAAAACAATACGATATAAAATTGTTATAAGTATTATTAGAAAAACATCCTGTATATTCATCAACTTTTATATTACATGAAGATTGGAATTTTCGTTTTACAATTTTTAAAATAAAATATTGGAAAGCAAGTTATTGCATGCCGCAGACTATATTTACGTTCGAGGACAAGAAAAAGCCGAGTTTCTGCAAAGGAAATGTCACATTTTCGGTATTTTTCCACATATTGACGTTTGCAAATTTGATGGTACACCCTATGAAACTGTTTGATGTGTATCATTTGACGTGTCACGTGACGTTTCGACGTGTGTCATTTGACCTGACGTTCCATTCAAATCGGATGAAGCTAGGTGCTAGTGCCTTTATGGTAGCATTATTGCACATGCTTATACTCTCCATAAATTACATCACTTTCCATACATAATGCCGTTTGTTCCATTCAAATCGGACCAATAGTAACGAAGTTAGGTGTTAGTGCCTTTTTTGCGCTACTTTCAACCATCCCCGGTATATCTATACTCTCGATTACGTAGATTACCTCCGCACCGCCCCCGCGTTCACATTGCAGCAGCAATACCATTCTTCGCTAATAATATGCATGAGAGCTTATGGCAGCATGTGTTGAATGCCTTGCTATAGACGCGAAGGTTGTGGGATCGAATCTCACTGAAGTTTTTTTCAGATTTTTAAATATACAACAGGACTAAAAATGGCTGCCTTAAATTAAAACGCGCGCGCCGCTCTCTCTCTCTCTTACACATTGTCTCGCTGCTCTCTCTCTAACACACGGTTTTCCCATACTTGTTGTAGAACATACATAGACCATCTACTAAGATGTGAGGAGAAATGGAACGCAGTTTCAAAAACCGGTAATTTTTCAAATAGGTAGGTTTATGTTGGTATCTTTATTCCCCTACTTTGGGGACTAAGGGACACACTTCCAAAGTTGTATTCTCGGATTTCCCACACCCTCCTTAACAAAATCAAACTTTGGATCAGAATTATTAAGATTAATTCCTTTGTGACTAACTCTATACAAATTTTATTTTATGTCAGAACTATTATTGTTTTTTAAATGACGTTCATTTTATTTACCTTCTATATCCGCCGATATTCCGGAATCATATGAAAGCTGGTACAAATATACTGGAACATAGTTGGATGCTGCTTCAGCCTGACGCAACATTCCTCGAGTATAAGCAGCATCACTTGCAAACTGAAATATAAAATTAATTTCTATCATTAAGCGAATAGGATGACTCAACATATTTGTTCAATTTGTATGATATCAGTTCGACTAACAGGCAACTAAAACGATTATTATTGGTGACCGACAAGCGGATTTTTTTCGGATTTATGTTGAAATCCTATGAATTATACAGTCCATTAAAATGGTACTCTCATTTTAGGTAAAAGCGATGAATGACTGATAAATTTGAACATTAAATGAATTCAAAATTGGAAAAGGTCACTGAAAACAAACAAATTAATTCGGAAAGTAGTGAATTCATGCTCCGAAATTATTCAAACTTGGAAAACTTAACATTTTTGTAGGACGTTTTTAATTTCGATGATAGTAAAACAAATAATATTAATTTAAGAAGAGTTGTGTTTCAATATAATGGGAATACGCACTTACCCTTACGAACGCCGTTTTATTTTCAACAAATGTAGTTTGCGTATATACTGCCTTTACTTCTGTTCCCGCCAGTCTCTTATTTTTCTGGTTGATATTGTACTTATCAGATGTCAAAAGTGCTGGAGTTAAATCGAATGCTGCAGCAGCACTGCTGTAGGCATCCTCACCGACTTCTATAGAATATCAAAAGTAAGAGTTAATACGGGTTAATATAAAACTGAAGTAATAAAGTGAAAAGTGATTATCAAAAACACGTGCTGTGAGGATATTGTACCCTTTTACAACATTCATTTTATATTTCACTCCACTTTTTCATTATTTTGTATTTTTTGCTGATATTCTTGATAGGTTAAACTTCTACTTCTCTCTAATATTCCATTTCCGCTTCTTTTATTTACTTTATTATGCATTTTCGCTTCTCCTTTGCAGCTGTATCTATCCATCCCTCGCCATACTGTTTAAGTTTATCCCTGTGATAAGTTTAAGACAGTTCCATATGAATGTTTAAAGAATAATTTTTCAAATACCATATTTTTTGTCTTTCCATCTTCTCTATCTTGGTTAAACATTTTATACAGTGCTATTCAAAAGTCCCCTCCCCCCTCGTATCTTTTGAACGTCTACAATTACATCAATAAAATTTGGAGGGTGAAAATAATTTGTTGTAAACTTCTCTACGAATGGTAACAGGTGACGTAATAGTAATAAATGACGTCACAGTGCCACTCTGGCCAATAATTTTAAATGGGACCTTATGGCAAGTTATATCTCGTTTGAAAGGCATTGACATTGGCTACATGGCCATATTAATTTTGTTTGGGTTTAAACTAATTTTGACGGATAAATTAAATGAATACCAAGATTATTGAAATAATTTTTTTTAATTCAATTAATCAAATATCAACAATGGATTCTTATAGCAAGTGTTCGAAATGTGCTCCGTCTACTTCCTGACAGTAATATATCCTATTAGTAAACTCTTGTCGTGCTCGTTCGAATGTGACAGCTGAAATTGCATTGCATTCTTCAATAATTCTTTCTTTCAAAACGCCAATGCTATCTGGTGCCGTAGTATAAACCTTGGATTTCAAGTACCCCCATAGAAAAAAATCTAATGGTGTCAGATCTGGTGACCAAGGTTGCCATTCTATAGGACCTCGCCGGCCGATCTATCTACCTCGATATTCTTCATCCAGGTAACGTCTTACTACACTATAATAATGTGCAGGAGCACCATCTTGTTGAAAGGTTATTTCCAGATGGCCGAATTCATCTGGATTATCTTACAGAATTTCAAGAATTAACGGCTCAATTGCATTTTGTAACATCTCCAGATACACTTCACTGCTTAAATTTGAATTTAGGAAAACAGGACCAACTATGTGGTTTCCCAAAATACCTGCCTAAATATTGACTTTTTCTGGAAATTGGGTATGTTGTTCACGAAAGGTGTGAGGATTTGTGTCACTCCAATACCTTACATTTTGTGTATTCACATTTCCATTGAGGCAAAAAGTACTTTCGTCACTAAAACAAATTGTTTTTGTGTAATGTGGGCTTTGACTAATTTTATTTGTCATACATTCACAGAATTCGAGTCTTCTGTCGGGGTCGTCATCCGAAAGGTGTTGCACCATTTTTAACTTGTATGGATGAAATTTATTTTTAGCCAACACTCTCTGGTACTGTACTTTTACTTACTTCACAGATAGACGCAACTTTAGTTGAAGAGGAAGTAGAGTTTACTACCATTTCAGCAACTATATCAATTTTTTTATCATCACTGAATGTTGGTCGACCAGATCGTTTGGCATCTTGAACACTACCTGTTGCTTCAAACTTGTGAAGAAGCTCCCTCAAATAAGTTCTCGAGATAGGGCGATCTGGGTTTCTCTCATTAAATAAACCTTCCGCTTCATGGAGATTCTTTTTAGATTCACCAATTATTAAGACTGCTACTTTGTCGGCTTGAGTACCTACCATTTTGCCTATGTAAACTCTTAAACGTCTCGTTAAACAATAATAAAATTAAATATTTAAGCTATTTAAAAAAACTTTGCAAAGCAACAAATACTATTAAATTGATAACGTCAATTTTTTTAACAACTAACCAGAGGCGGACTGAAAAATCTTCAATATTTAAATGTGAAATAATAATTTTGGTATTTATTTAATTTATCCGTCAAAATTAGTTTCAACCCAAACAAAATTAATATGGCTATGTAGCCAATGTCAATGCCTTTCAAACGAGATATCACTTGTCATAAGGTCCTATTTAAAATTATTGGCCAGAGTGGCACTGTGACGTCATCTATTACTATTACGTCACCTTTTACGTCACTTTCGTAGAGAAGTTTACAACACTTTATTTTCACCCTCCAAATTCTATTATAGTAAGTGTAGCCGTTCAAAAGATACGAGGGGGGAGGGGAATTTTGGATAGCACTGTATAGTACACCTTGAATGTAACATAATAGTAAAACATGTTCAACGGTGTTGTGTATTTAGGGACTAATAAAATTCTGTGTTGCACTGTGTTCTGCACTTTATCAATTGTTACTCAAACTTACATTCTAGAATAATCGTCAATGGCTCTGTAGCAGAATAGCGTCAGTCAAAATAGCGCTGGACAAAAACAGTGGCGAACAAAACAGTGCTAGACAAAATAGCGCCGCACAAAAATTATTATGCATAATTATATTCATTCATAAATATAGACTATAGTGCCGAATTAGCATACAACATCGCTTCCCGACCAACTGACATCAAATCAAAGTGTAGAAAACTAGAATAGGCGGATTCATGCAATGTTCATTACATTCTCATTATATTATCATTTACATTTACAATCGAAAAGTTATTTACTATAGTTTTCCATATTTTAATGGTTAGTTTTGTAAGGATATTTCAACCGGCGTTATTTTGACTGACTCTATTCTGCTACAGTGCCATCGTCAATGACTCTTGACAACTAACTAAAATAAAATGACAAAAATAGAAACTGTGGTAACCATACACAAACACATAACTTTCTATATGGTGGTAAATATAACAATCGGTACATTTTTTAAGTAGGTAATTAGGTAATGTATACTTATGGTCTATGGTTGAGACTGAACAAAAAAGCTGTCAGGAAGGTATATATTGTAGCTTTTGAATCTCCTCGTTGGAAAAGCTATAGCGATATAAGAGAAAAAACTAAATTAGTTACCTGTCAAAAACTTCAGTGATTCTTCGGAAGTAAAGCCAAGAAGAATTGGTACTAAATTGAAGTTTCCACTTTCGAAACCTTCCCGCATCGGACCTGTGATGATAGCATCTGTGACAATTGTATCTTCAACGATTGGTTTCCAGTATTCACCATTAATAAACCCAACGCGTTCATTTGATCTATACTGGAAAGTGGTATACAAAATTACCTTGAAGTTATGACACTAATGTCCGTTTAGCGCACATTTCGTAAGCCGTGCTTAACTTTAAGAAGCACTTAAATGTCTCGCTTGCTGCACCGCTGCAGCCTAAACATTACTTAGCAAAGAAGCACTTAACGCATTGCGTACATGGTAACACTGATAAAATCTAGTAGCTTATTAGTGACTTCTCAGATTTGGGTTTATATCGAGTTACAGTTAGCATTTGCCCGCGTTAAATGTAAACGGTTAAACTATAAATACAAAAAAGACAATAAACTACAGAAATCATAAATGGTTATAGGAAATGGACATGCAGCTGGAATGAATATTTCCTATTTGTATGAAGTTTTATATTTCTAAACACAAGTACGTCATGAAATTGAAATGACTGGTTGACAGCTACTTGCATTGTCAAAATAAATCAATTTCGAACGCTCTCTACTGTCACTCACTCTTAATTTAAACCACCACATAGTTATCAAATTAGTCTTTTTCCAAAATTTTGTAGGGTCTTTTACGAGCTAAAAACTATGGAAATTTGATTTCTTAAGATCCCTTAGTTTTTCAATGGGGTGAGTTTGAAGGAAGTTTAAAAGAATAAAGTGGTGTTCGCTCGTAAATAGAGGTCCTAAACGGCTATATCTCGCCAAATATTCACTGCCCAAGAAATCTACGTACAAGGAAATTCTAGTAATAAGAAAAGCTACATTTTGATATTCAATCATTTTTTTCGTATCTCCAGTGTTTTCGGAGATATTTTAAAGAAATGAGTGAATAATAAGAAATTTCGAAGATTGTTTTCTCTTTAAATTACAATTTTTCTAAAACTAGGCATTTTAAGTTGGCCAAACTTATTGGATCTATTGACATCACATATATCCATAAAAGGGATCACAAAAGGGAGAAAATAAATTTTTATTAAGAGGGTAGTTGGGGGGCTGCCTTCACTGATTTTTTCATAGGTCTTTTTCGACAAAATTGTGTATATTGCCGGGTTGCTGAAGAAAAGTAAATAGTAGAAGGAACTCTCAATTTGAAAGCTGTAGTCTGACTTTATGATGCAATGCCACTTGAAGTGGTGTTCATAAAACAGATTATAGAAGTGAAAGATAATAGGACGACCCTTATTAGAAAAATGAGGTTTCAAACCTATCTACCTGAACGATGTTAGCCTGAGTTATTTCTTAGATTTTTTGAATGTAATGGTTCAGTGGTGATATAAGTTATTATCAGCGGCAGTAAAATGCTCTTATTGCCGCTGTGGCTCCTAAGCAACCAGATCTTTTAAAATATTCTACAGTGACCACTTTGATCGATGTGAAAACTTTTTTTTTCTCCGATTGACATTAAATGTCGGTTTTAGTTACAATTTTCCTGTTTAGGCAGTAAAAGTAGGTATATTATACACCAAGGGGGTGAAGATTATTATTATTGATCGAGCACCAAAATTATTTCGCGATGGGCTTTGCCCCGAGCGGAATAAAGTGCGAGGTTTATAAATGTCTTCAACACCATGGTGTATATACAATTTTTTCCATTACTAGCCAAATTTAAGACAAAAATTAAAAATAATTCACAAACGCACCACGAGCAGCGTTTACCCCGTCGTCTGACTGACAAGTACACTGTCAGTTCTCGATATTATGAACGAACTCGATATGTCATAAGTCATTTTTGGTTGAGCGTGAATATTAAACTAATGGCATTTTTATTCAAATAGTTCTATCTTGAAAACCAACCAAAATTAATTAGCAATGTCAAAAATTGTCAGTTACATCCGTTTTAAAAAAAAAATTCATTTTGTTTTGATTTCTCCAAACACATCGTACAAACAATCTAAGAGAAAATTATGTTTCACACGGCAGATAATCAGATTTATTGCCTTTGCTAGTTTCGTTGCCTCGGCTTCGCGGTAATAAATCTCTCACTTCTCTGCCCAGTTAAATA